>JASDQU010301495.1:0-13848 GCA_032191745.1 Picea mariana
AGCTCTGAAAAGCGATCGGACGGAATTTAAAAAAGGATTACAGAGATACTCAGGACAACCAAGTGTTGCACGGTCAAATTTCATGTATCAAAATTTTTGAGTGCAAAATGTGTAAAACGGAAGAGATCATGATGGGGTAGTTTAGCGGCCGGTTTGTATATTTGTGGAATTCCGACAAAGTGGCTAAGTATGGAATAGAGAAATTGTTAATTGCATGCATAGCAATAAGATCTTATATATAATTGGCAACTACTAATTGCAAAGAGGTGCGGGCATATGAGACAACAACTAGGAATTGAATATTTCTTCAACCTGCCAAACCGACAAAGAAATTTGAAGAAATGGCGAAGTATGGAAAGCAGACAGACGTGATTCAAAATGGGGTGACAATAGTTCCACAAAATATGCGAGGACCCGACAGTTAAATTGTATTTCTCGGAAGTTTTCAGTGCAAAATGTATATCACGGAAGAGGGCAAGTCCAATTGTCAATTTGTATAGTGCGAAACTTTGGGTGGTGTTTGCAGTAGACGGAAGTATAGAGGAAATACTTTGCCCTTTAATATAGCTTCTGTGCCACAAATGTGGTATGACTTGTTTTAGCACTTTTCCATCGGTAAAGAAAGGCAATCATGAGCTTGTCATCCCTGGAGACCATCTGTCAATTTGTATACGGCGGAGCTCCGAATGCTGTTTGGAGGTCACGAAAAAGTAGAAGTGAAATGTTGACCCACCCAGCGGACAAGTCCGCCTGTCAATTTGGATATTGCGGAACTCTGGGTTCCAGTTGTAGGACACAGAACAATAGAGGGTCAACTTAAAGAAAGGGGTAGCGGTAGTTGGAAACACGTCAATCCGCCAAGCTGCGCAACAAGGCATTTTCGGGAAAAAAATGATTAAGTAACTAGGAAGAGAAACTAGAGGGAATAAAAGAGTTGGGAAATAAAAAGTCGAGAGACATTTTTCGTAAGCGCGAGTTGGTTTCAAAGAAGCCCCATTGTTGCAAAACCATAATTTTCTACTAATTGTCAGCAAATGCATTGTTGAAGATTAGATTTTATTGCAACGTGTGCGTGTAAATATGTTCTTCATACATTCTTCCATGACTGTAAAATATTAAGTTAACTACTAAACTTCATTTTCTACTAATTGCCAGCAAATGCTTTGTTAAAGATTAGATTTTATTGGAACGTGTGGGTGTAACTGTGTTGTTGATACATTCTTCCATGATTGCAACATATTAACTCAACTATTAAACTTCTTGCATTATGGTTTGTTATCATTAAAACTTAATAATTGCATGTCTAGAAATAAGAAAAATGATTTCGCTGCAACATTGTGCATTGGTATTGTTATGTTCTATCTGCATTGCGAATAGAATTGAACGTTGGTTTCAAACTGTGCAATCCATTTTTTGTTTACATAAAAGGATGGTGGATTGACACAGTGCATTGTCATATAATTGTTAGATGTTCCATTTTAGAAAAAAATAACCCAAGTAAACACAATATCGAAGAAGTACGAGAGCACCCAACCATGCCAATGAGAACATGCGTTAAATCCAGAAAAGAAGCAGCAATGAAGAGTCAGGAAAATATTTCTTAATAGAAAATCCATTTAAAAAAAAAAGAAAAACATAGAGTATTGTACATCTATCCTTAGAAATTGGACCCAGTCCTTCAGGCCAAAACATTGAATGTATCTGTGACAAACACACGCACGGGATTCGCAGTATGCGAGATCTTTGCAGTTCTCTCCTCGATGAATCATCCTGTGCTGAAATTGATAGTTTTCAGAAGCTTCTCGTGAGGAAGAAGATGAAAAATGTTGCAGGGCAAATGGAATAGCCCTTAGCTGATACCGCCTCTGCAAAGCCCAAAAAAATTCAGGAGCACAGGTTGCACATGCAATTCCAGAGGGCCAAATTAGTCCATTCTGGGTGGAAGGAGATGACTAACAGAAAAATGCCTTACAACAACGAGAGTTTTGGACCTGATTCCCGAAGATGTCAATCAATAATTTTTTGGCTTGAAATATATCTCTGGGAGCATCAACATATCATTGCTTCACAGTGAAAGTCTTCCGCGTAGAGCAGACTAATTTTGAACTCTGGAATTCCTACTTTTGCGCTGCAAAGTGGCTATTGCATTTACCATTGGTTTCTTTTCTAAAACTGCTTTTGGTGTTGTTAGGATCGCCATCATCGAGCCGAGAAGTTCCGTCCATTATGGTTGATTTCAATTTGGGCATAGGAGTGGGAATATTCTCTGCATTGCCATCATGCATTTCCATATCATTGCCCATCAGATCATCTTCTTCTGGTTCAGAATTCATGACATCAACTTCTGCGACAACCATGAATGCAAGTGGGCAAGTTCTGTAAGTAGGCAGTGTTGCCTTGAAATTTTTCGGCTTGAAATATATCTCTCGGTGTGCCAAGGGACCATCTCCTTTTTTGCTTCTGGGCGGAGGGAGATGAACAGTAAGAATATGCTCTGGAATAGTGGAACCTCTGGCCATTATGCCCCAATGTGTTTATTGTGTCTGGACAGAAATGCTGCAACAAGTTATTAAGAATTTTCATTTGCTGGAGACAATGTTTGAAATGAAAATCAGGGAGGTATAATATAACCTTCTGCAAATTATGGTTTAATGCGTATCAATGGAATATCTCCTCGAGCCTTTCGTTGATCAATGAAAACCTCCAGGGTTCGTGCGGAATGAGCTGTCACCATCACAGATCACTAATTGCACAATTAGGAAAAAGTGCGAAGGTGGCGGTGATGACAAAGAGAGATTAAAAAAAATATTGCAACATCTTTGAAATGAATACTTGGAAAGCATAACATACTTGTGCACAAATCTTAGTTTAATTTGTAGTAATGACAAATCTTCTCCGGATTTCTGGACATTAATGACAATGTTAACGGTTCCTGCACGATGACTACTACCATTAAAACTTAATTATTGCACATCTGGAAATAAGTACGAAGGCAGCGGCGATGGCGAAATCGATTCCAACAAATACCTAAGTATGGAAAGCACATGGGTGGGTTACAAAAAAAAAACGACAGAAGATATACCCAGGAGACGTGAAGGGCCGATGGTCATATTGCATCTCAGTGACAGATATCGATCGTCAATTTCTAAAAGGACCAACCAAACAGAAAGCGAAAGTATATGATAAAAATAAAAACATCATATTTAAAAATTATATTTACATATACATATAATTACTCCATGGAAACTCTTTTTATTTTATTTTAAACATTAAAATATTGCAGAGTGTTAATGAAAACTGCAAATTTGTAAATCGCGGAAGTGGGACTTCGTTGTTACCTGTCCTACAAATAACACCCATAGTTCCTCGATATACAAATTGACAAGCCCATTTGCGGACTATTTCAATTTTAAGGGCCTCCTGTTGATGTAATAGCACAATTGGAATTCAATTCACGAATCCCTAAGTATGAACTCTTACAAGGTATGGACACGAGCTTCTTTTAGAGTTTGTACGAATCCCGCATTTCATACTTTGCCACTTTTTTGATTGCGGGTTCTCGATCTGCCAGGCTCAAAGCTGGGCCTCTATCGATACGTATCCTACAAATAGCACCCAGAATCTCACAATATACAAATTGACTGTCGAAGTTGCGGACTGGGTCACTCAACATTGCTGTTCTATTGTTCCCTGTCTTCTAAACATGATTCAGAGGAAACAAGTAGTACATAGTAAAGATGTGCTTCTCAAAACTATGGACATGACATTTTATAGAGCATGTACGGATCCCTCATTTGATACTTAGCCAGTATTTGGATGGTAGCTTCTCGAGCTGGTGGGTTCAAAATTGGCCCTCTATTGTTCTGTGTCCTACAAATAGCACCCACATTTCCGCGATATACAAATTGACAAAAAGACTTGCCATCTATTTGAATTTTAAGGGACTCATATTCATGTCGTAGCAAAATTGGAATTGGGCTAGTTTATATTTGTTTATTACAATATCAAACGACCAAGCGGTCAGTCGACTTAGTGATATAAAAGTAAGTGAAATCTGAAGTCATGAATCTGCCAGCTTCCGCACCTACAAGTTTTCCGAAAAACGAGTAATACAAACTAACTATGTACTCTTATAAACTATGAACATGAAATTTTTATAGATCATGTACGGATCCGCCATTCCATATTTAGCCACTTTTTTGGATCGGGGGATCTCGAGATGAAAATTGGGCCTCTATTGTTCCGCGCTCTACAAATAGCACCCACAGTTCCACAATATACAAATTGACAAGCGGACCTGCGAGTTGCCTGGCTCAGCATTGTAATTTCATAGTTCCGTTTTCTCCAAATAACACTCGTTTTTCCACGATATACAGATTGACAAATGGACTAGAGGGCTGCTGGGTTCAAGTTTGCCATTGTTTATGGATGCCAATCCCTATCAACTATCTAACATATCTAAAAACATTATTTTGAACACCAAATTATTAATATTACATATTGATATTGCACAATTCAATTAGACGACAATTTGTAGAAGCTGGTCGGGTAAGCGATATAAAATTTTTCCGACAAACGAGCAATACATAGTAAACATGTACTTTTATAAAATATGGACATGAAATTTTATAGAGCATATGCGGATCCCTCATTCCATACTTAGGCACTTTTTGGATCGTGGGATCTCGGCCTGGCAGGCTGAAAATTGAACCTCTATTGTTCCGTGTCCTACAAATAACACCCAGACTTCCACGATACACAAATTAATAGGCGGATTTGCGGCCTGGTTGGTTCAACATTGCACATTTATTGTCCCGTAGCGATTCTGTATTAATTCCATATTCATTCACTTTTTTGGAACGAGGCCTCTTGGGCCGGTGGGCTAAAAATTGGGCCTCTATTGTTCCACGCTCTACAAATAGCACCCACAATTCCGCGATATACAAATTCATTATCGAACCTACAGGATGGCTGCTAAACATTGCACTTTCATTGTTTCGTGTGCTCCAAATAACACTCGGAGTTCCGTCATATACAGATTGACAGATGGATTCCAGGTAAATTATTAATATTAAATATTGATATTGCAGAATTTAACTAGACGAGAAAGTTTGTACAATCTGGTTGGGCGAGTGATATAAAAGTATTCTGACAAAAGAACAATACATAGTAAACATGTACTTTTATAAAGTATGGACATGAGATTTTATAGAGCATATGCAGATCCCTCATTTCATACTTAGGCTCTTTTTGGATCGCAGGTTCTCGGCCTGGCAGGCTGAAAATTGAGCCTTTTTTGTTCTGTGTCCTGCAAATAGCACCCAGACTTCCGCGATATACAAATTGACAGGAGCCCTTGCAGGCTGCTTGACTCAACATGAGATTTTATAGAGCATATGCGGATCCCTCTTTCCATACTTAGGCATTTTTTGGATCGTGGGTTCTCAGCCTGGCGGGCTGAAAATTGAGTCTTTTTTGTTTCGTGTCCTACAAATAACACCTAGACTTCCGCGATATACAAATTGACAGGCGGACTTGCGGGCTGCTTGACTCAACATCATATTTTATAGAGAATATGAGGATCCCTCATTCCATACTTGGGCACTTTTTGGATCGCGAGTTCTTGGCCTGGCGGGCTGAAAATTGAACCTCTATTGTTCCGTGTCCTACAAATAGCACCCAGACTTCCGCGATATACAAATTGACAGGCACACATGCGGGCTGGTTGGCTCAACATTGCACTTTTATCGTTCCGTAGCGATTCCAGATTAATTCCATATTTAGCCACTTTTTTGGATTGGGGGCTCTCGGGCTGAAAATTGGGCCTCTATTGTTCCACGCTCTACAAATAGCACCCACAATCCCGCGATATACAAATTGACAACTGGACCTATGGGATGGCTGGTCAACATTGCACTTTCATTGTTCCGTGTCCTCCAAATAGCACTCGAAGTTCCACGATATACAGATTGACAGATGGTCTCGACGTAAATTATTAATATTAAATATTGATATTGCAGAATTTAATTAGACAAGAAAGTTTGTACAATCTGATCGGTCGAGTGATATAAAAGTATTCTGACAAATGAGCAATACATAGTAAACAGGTACTTTTATAAAGTATGGACATGCGATTTTATAGAGCATATGCAGATCCCTCATTCGATACTTAGGCACTTTTTGGATCACGGGTTCTCGGCCTAGCAGGCTGAAAAT
Source organism: Picea mariana (assembly GCA_032191745.1). Lineage (NCBI taxonomy): Eukaryota > Viridiplantae > Streptophyta > Pinopsida > Pinales > Pinaceae > Picea > Picea mariana. The sequence continues at coordinate 6,217 of JASDQU010301495.1, forward strand.
TGAGCCTTTTTTGTTCCGTGTCTTACAAATAGTACCCAGAGTTCCACAATGTACAAATTGAGAGGCGGACTTGCGGGTTGTTTCACTCAACATTGCACTTTTATTGTTCTGTGTCCTCCAAACAACACTCAGAGCTCTGCAAAATAGAAATCGATAGGACTGCATGACTGGTGGGTTCAATATTGCAATTCTTTAGGGATGGTCATCCTATCTGACTTTATCTAAAAACATTATTTTCAAATACCAAATTATTAATATTAAATATGAATTTTGTACAAGTGAATTACATTAAATTATTAAAGGATGTTAAATCGCTTATTTTTAAAAAAATGAAGGAAAGCAAATAAAGTTTTTTTAAAATTCTATCACTGCAAGCATAACAAGGACCAATTTCAATTTAAAAGGCCTCTTGTTCATATGATAGCACAATTTCACTCGACACAATATATATTCGTTGATTTCAAATTATTCAAGGACATCAATTTTACCAAGTTCATCAAATAAACAAAAATGCCAAAACAATGACCAATTTGAATTTTAAGGGCCTCTTGTTGATATGATAGTACAATTTCACTTCGCACACTATAAATTCGTTAATTTCAAATTATTCCAGAACAATAATTTGACTAGGTTCATCGATGAAGGAAATCTGGTAAAATAAGCCACATAGTACATTTGCGTGATAGAGCAATACAAACTATTAGGCGGATCTGCAGACCGGTTGGCTAAAAAATTCAATTATATTGTGCTGTGTCCTCCAAAGAACAGTTGAAGTTCCGCAATATACAAATTGACGGACAAAACACATAACTAAGAACCAGCTAAACTTCAAACAGGCCGCAAGCAAGTTCCCAGAAGGTTCCATAGAGCAGAACCCATCGACGTTTGTACCAAACAATTTGGTATTCAAAGAAAAGACGTCGTTGCAATCGTTTTCTCTTGCATCTGGTATATGTTGCCAGTAGAAAATAACCAGGGCCATGGGATATATGGGGTTTGCTTCCATGCTAATATTATGCGCGTGCAATCCCAGGTAGCCAAGTCCAATGAACATTCATCTCGATGTTGAACAAATATCACAGAGACACATGAGGTATTTTCCTTTCCTACCAAAGTTTGATATATAATTTTTTTCCCCCCCTTCTTTAGTCGATATGCAAAATTGGATTTTCCTCATTTAAGGTGAATTTGCTATGTATCCGAAGCTCCCCCAACATGTACACACTACTTGCCTTTTTCTGTAAATAAGTTTCATACGACAACTCTGCCAACTTAGGAAACACATTTTGTAACAGAGGCTACCTAACCGTACAATGCACGGTTGTGTTGCCAACATTTCAGATAACATCATTGACGCAATGTCCATATATACATGGACATTTTTCACCACATCGCAGACAATCAATCGTATCATCACTTATCAAAGCGGAGGCAGAAGCAAGGGAGTTTCATTTTGCACATACAGGTTCAAAGGGGGTCGAGTACACATTGGCTACAACTAAAACACCTTCAACCTGAGAACGCGAGCATGGGAATTAATACATTGAACAATATAATACACCACTGCACCCCCCCTTCCCTTAAAAAATGAAAGAAAAAAAATTAAACAGACGCATAAATGTGTGCAAGGCTATTTCTATAAGCAAAGTGAGGATGATTTTGTGGATGTATACACACAACAGTTGTAGAGGTAGCTAGTTTCTTCAGATCCTCTACTATATCTGCTCGCAAATCTGTTACAAACGTTGCCTGGGTTTTCCAAAAGATCCTTTCTCTAACATCCCTCTTCTTTGTTATATTTTTGAACAACATAAGTGGAATATGCCCTTTATGCAATTGTTGTTCCGTTGATGAAAACAAATCTGAATACGTATCGAACAATTGTCGCTGCAACATGGAACAGTGCAATATTTGTGTAACTTATCCGAGATACATGCACATGCAAAAGTAAAGGACAAAACTGAATATGAAAAACGGTACCATTGCCTTGTTGCTATCCGACTCTCCATCTTTTATATGGAGAATGTGTTGCGAGCCAAATTTCCTCGCCAGTGTGACAACTGCCCCAATTTTTCCGATTGGGTAAATATCAGTGCTCTGTGCAAGCTGACTGATAGTCGAATCCGGGACGAAATGATATTCTGAACAAACAACGATAATTTTTTCCACAATGCTTGTTTCGCTCAATGAAATAATTCGATTGCAATCACCATGGTCATATACTGTTTTCAAAAATATATTAAAATTTGTAATGGATATCCCATTATGTGACAATATCTTTTTTGCATGTTTTTGGAAAAGTTGTGGAGGAACAGTCAATGTCACTGTCATCATGGTCTCCTTGTCTGTCATGTCAACACGCATAATGGATCTACTTTTGTTTGCCTTGTCCAAGTAGGTGCTATAGACAACCATTATGTCCTCGATGAACACTTGTCCAGAACGACGGTTGTTCAAGCCCTCTATTGACAATACTTTGGATGTCACAACTCTAGACCCGATGACATTTTTTAAACAGGAAAACTAAAGTGAATGGTACTGCGCATTTTTTTTTTTTTTTTTTGTGTATTCTTCTTCCACTGGCATAAATCTACAAGTACACGTATAGCTTTGATGAACTATGGAACCAGAGTTTCGCAAGCACACCTCTTAGTTTGTGGAACATGCAGCGCGTCCGGTGTCTCGCTTGTACTTGTTGATACTTCTTGCGAGTTGCAAACCATGTATTGCAGATAACATCAACATATATGCCATCCCATAGATGAATACATAACACAAGATATTTGTTTAGTAAACATAGTAAGAGCAGAGCATATGCATCTTTACTTTTGACCTTGTTGATTTGCTGATGTCTGGGATGACTGACTGCGCACGCCCATGTCACTAGTCCAAATTTTTCTGATGCAAGCATGTGTAGATGAACATCAGGACTAAAGAAGCATATGCATTGTATATTGTGGATAAGAAGGACTAAATAATCGTAAAACTGTATGCATCTGTTTTTTTTTTAACTGGAGAAATGTTTAACAGTAAACAGGGCGTGAGCGCGTGGCACTATGGCCAATCTATATATCGCATAACCCCAAAAGCTGGCACCCACAATCGAGAAAATGGGTAACTATGGAATAAGGTAGAAGCATGACCACAGATGTGAATCCGTTGGTCTGCCAACCAACGCACGAAGGAATTTTCGGAAAGCACACTAAATAGATGAATTAGAAAACAAAAGGGATAATAAAACTGGAAAAAGTAGAAATAGCGAGGGAAGAAAGGCCCATTACTCCCAAGTCATCGTTTTCAAGTCTAATATTATATGCCCCCACCTTGTTTGTATATTTAATTTACCAACACACTTGGTATACCTTTTAGAAGATTGTACCACATAACCCTTTACTGTTGCACAAAACAATTCATCTCCCTGTCCAAGCAACCTGTTTTTTCCAAGGCAACAACGCCGAATATGCAATGCACATGGAGGCAAGTTAGTACAAAGAAAAACATCTAAAAGAAAGAGAAACGTGTCTATTTACCCGCCAAAGAGTCCATCGTCCTGTCCAACCATTCTGTTTGTTTAAATGCAATAATGCAGCGAAAACACAACGGACATGAACTAGCTTAGTATGTAGGAATGCATGTATTGAAGATAATTTATAATGAAGACAGACATGTAAAAGAAAGAGAAAGAGGGTTATTTACCCGCGAAAGAGCCCATCATCATCTCCACCTATTCTATTTGTTTAGATGCAGCAATGCAGTGAAAACACAGTGAGAGAAGCAGGTTAGTATGTAGGAATGCATGCAACGAAGACAACTTACCATGTAGAAAGGCATGCAACATGTACATATAATAAACTAGTTGAGCACATATACATACCATAAATGAAATACAAAACAACGCAATATGAAACAACAGTACAAGCATGCACCTTTCTATATCCTCTTCAACCGATGCAGTGGAGACTCTCTCACTTTCTCCAACTATTCTGTTTGTTTGAATGTGGGAACGCACAAAATACAATGAACATCAATGGAAGCTGGTATTCACCGGAGAAAAATCAATATGTACATACACTAAAATAGACTCAATGAACAGTCTAGAAAGGCATAAACATGAACCTTTGCGCTTCTCTATCCATGGCTGTAAACGTGTAATTTTTTTTCCCTGCCCAAAATATATTACAAGGCACAAAATATCACGCAATTGCATGGCCATAGTTAAACGATTTCTGGTTTTTCGTGGAAATTTATCCAGATATGCTTCCACCGATGGAAATACATGTTCTTTATCCTCTACACAAACTGTTGTGCCCACGATACAAGTTTTCAGTTTTCCATGGCAAACCACCCAGACATGCTTCCAGACATCCAAATATAATCTTGCAGAAACTTTGTTGCACATATCACATCTTCAACACAACAAAAATTTTATCGTGCGCACACCAGTCTATGTAGAGGAGAAAGAACATGTAGTGTCATATCGACACATCTGACCATACATGGTTTATAAATGTAGCCTGCATACATATGCTTTATTCCAACAAAAAAACAATGGATATTGCAATTTCACATGTAATCCTCGAACAATTTTGCATGCAACTATTTTCTTTCATGCTAGCAGTGAAGCACCAACAAAATATCACAGAATAACACATATTGGCCTCGACAGACAGGGAAAATAACACAACTGCATGTCGACTCCTGACAAGGAATACAAAATGAAAGTATGGCATCGAAACTTACTCTGAAACTATGAAATGCAGAAGCGTAGGTCGAATCGTGAGCGAAACAACAACAAGCAACAACCGAGAGACCAACGAAGAAAAATCACTCACCGAACCAGTAAACAATGTATGTAGCTTCAACAATTAGGAAATTGCATTGCAAAGGCAGAACAAGGACAAAACATACAATGGCTATTAAATTGGCGGTGGACAAAGAAGTCTGTTCAAATTCACTGTTACTGTATAGAAAATTTTGAGGAAAAATGTACTCCGAGAAGTGTATTTACATAAACATTTAAGGCTGTCAGGATGTCTAAGAACCTCGCGGTATGCAAAAATTTAAGCTGTCAGGGATGTTCGAGGACATTGCGTCATGTAAACATTTAAGTTGTCAGGCCTATTGAGACATCTCAGAATAAGTGTCAATACATTTCAAAAAAAATACATCTACCAAAGACGCTATAAACTTTGGAATTCTCAATCACTATAAAGCTTGGATATAAAACCATTTCAATATGCTTAGTACATATCAAAACTTACAGTTATATTCAGCTAGCAGAAAATGTTAATACAAACATTCGAACTAATGCTAACATTAATACACCTTCAAGCAATATAGAGGAAAAATATATGATTAAAAAACACTGTATACGAGAAAAAGTTTGGATATGTTGCCATATAAAACATTGGGAATAGCGAAGCCGGCAATAAGACCTCCAATCTCTTATTCAATCAGATCAATACATATATGTTACTTTTTATTATATAAAAATATATGCTTTTAATTCCATAGCTCCAACAATAGGTATTGTGCAAATATTTCGGGTCAAAGGAAAAACTAATATGTGGTCAAGGAATTATTGATCGCTATAGTCCCTCTATGCCTACGACAAGGACTAATAAGAAATAATTGATAATTCACATAAGAGTCCCGCAATACAAGAAAAATCATGATTTGAAAATAGAATCTTATACACAAGCCTAGACCTTACAAAGCACATAAGAGTCATGCGATAAAAGAAAAATAAGTAATCATTGATAATGCTGCATCTCATGCTAAGAGATCATTGCATCAAGATACCATTTTAGTCGTTAAGACATTAAGAGCGGTTTACAACAAGTGCCTAGAAAAAACTCGAGAGGTTAAAATAAGTGATCAAAAGATTGATTATTATCTCGAAGAATGTAATAAAATGCACACTTGATATTCATACCTCCTTTGTCCTTAATAATAAATAGAGCCTAAATTGTTTTGCATAATAATTCTCATACTTCTCTATGTCAGGAATTCAATGTGTTCGTCAGTATAAGTATGCATTAGACCATCAAATTGTTATTTTTTGACGTAGTGTAAATGTTCTAGTTTTTAACTTTTTTTTGGATATTTTTTCTGATGAGTTTTATGTTAAAAATTCAAAGAATTGTAGATTTCGATGGTTGAGATTACATATTTTGGGTGTCCTAGGTTTTTGAGGGCACTAAATCTATTTATGTATTCAAAAATATGATTTAATCAATGTAAAATTATGCTTTTGCCAACAATTATGCTGCCACATTGCCGAAAAGTAAAAAAAACTTAGAACTTTTAAACTACATCTTATTGTTTTAGTGTTACAAGGACAAGCTGTTGGGTAGAAATATACAACATAATCATCACTATCACAACTGAGACAATGAAAATGTTGAAGGATTATAGAATCAATTCTCAAACTTATCCTTAGCAACTATAATGTAAGAGAACACCATACAAACTTGGAAATTCAAGGATAAAAATATTAACATGACACTGATTTTGGATTATGAAAATAAGGATAATTTCATTAATGTTCCATTGACTTGTTGATAAAAGTGTTTTGTTTATCCTAAACCTAATCTAAACATTGAAGTTATTAATTGTTCCTATATCTTGTCCTCTAGAATGTGCAAGAGAGTAACTTTTGTTTGATCTTCTACAAAACGTGTTTATGTAATCTCTCATCTTTGACGAAGATCATATTCCTAATGCTTCATGGTTGATATTATTTTGGAGGGATTGAGTTGTAATATGTTGACCCTAAAATTAGCCAACATGGCCTTATTACAAATGGTTGCACTTCTTTTGAAACATATTGTTAAATGCCATCCAAATGTCTTCCATGTTACACTTCGCCGGGAATACAGTTTAGGTGGTGAGATAGGTATGTTACATTAGATGGCCAAATAGGTGCAAGATGCATTACATTATATAGGCTAGATAAAAATATGACAATTACTTTTTGTAATCATAGATTCATATATGGCTATGGAATGAACATGAAACCTTCTACTAAGTTTCACAATGAATGATATTTAGATTCTATCATGACCTAAGTTTTGACAAATAAAGCATTCAACAATAAAAAGAAAAAAGGTGAACTTCTTAACTAGCAACAATACCTAACTTATAACTTTTAATGAACACACCCATCTTGGGTGATATTATGTTATTTTAGTTCCTCTTTAAAGTGAGTCCTATTTGTTATGATACATTTCATGGAAAATAAGAGTTTCAACATTTTTGTATAACAAGATGACACCAATCACAATGTTTCCAAATCATTGAAGAGTGGAAACGTGAAAATGGGTAACACTTTTTAGAGTGATGCATGGTAAGGGTGGTGTAATGAGGATGCACTAAAAGTCAACAAAACTCTAGGACGAGAGTTTTATGAATCTAGGCTAAGCGCTTTATAAACTTTTGACTGCGAGTTTTCTAAACTCTTGGTTTGTTGAGAGTTTGCAAGTTTTTAACTAATAGGATTACAAAAAAGTCTTGGCCAAGAGTTGTTTATAAATCTCTTGACTAACATATTTTCTCAACTGAGAGTTTTAGTCAATCATAACAAAATATTCTATTGTAGTTTTTAGAAACCTATAACTTCAACAAGGGAAA
>JASDQU010301501.1:0-12114 GCA_032191745.1 Picea mariana
GCATGTATTAATCTGAAATTTCTTTTCTCCAATGACATAGGTCTGACCACAATTGGATTTTCCAAGTGGAAGTTATGGTAACTTCTCCACACCTTGCTGATTTTTGTCCTTTCCAAGAGATCTCAGTGTGCTCCACACCAAATAATTGATATACAATTCTAAATTTTTTACCCGAGATACTACATATTGTCCACTATCCAATGCAACTAGTCTCACTCAATTTGTATACTCTAGGAATAAGTTATGATTATTTTACCCGGAACACTTGTTTGAGACTAGTCAATGGGACTAGTCAAATACCCTATCTTCCACAGGGTGTATGTACAAAAGTAGGATGACCCAGAAGCTGAAATTTTTATCAAAGATACCTTGATAGTTTCTATGAATATGGTCTGGATTTTAGGGTTTGAAACCTTACATAAATATATTTATAGAGAAAATTCTACGATGACTAAATTCGGGATGATTCCATAACCCTGTCTTACACAGGATATATGTTCGAAAGTGTAAGGCCTCAAGAGATAATATTTTAACTCCAAATACCTTGATCTATCTACTAAATATCATCCAAGGGGTTTCTTCTAAAATGTATTAGAAAAACAGTTATAGCTAAAATACCAAGGTGTCTCAGGTGTAGCAGCGAAACCCTAAGACCTTGAGCTCTGATACCAAATGTTATGACCCAATGCCTTTAAAATGATAAGAAATCAATAAAATTCATTCCACTTCTAGGGGGAAACCTCCTTTACAATATATAAACTTCAGAACACAATATGAAATGAGATAAGATGATCATAATACTAGATCTCCTTGATATGCATATAGGAGACAAGGGGTTACAATTACAATGAAAGGGTGCAAAGAAGGGTTCTAGCAGACCTACTAGAAATGTAATAATTCACTATATAGGGAATAATAAGGGATTTTATACATATCATTGGGCTTTGTCTAGGGCTTAACATTTTCCTTACAGAGTTTTGAGAGTTTGGGAATGGTTTGGTAGCGGCCAGGCTAAAAAATCAGGAGTTGGGGAACGAGTTAGGAGCTTCTGCAATCTCCCTTGTAGAAACCTCTTTGTACAATCTCCCTTTGAGCATCCACTAGTTCCCAAAAATGTGGACCACAAAAACCACCAAATTTTCTTATTTTTGGTGCCAAATGCTTTTGAGTTAAAACCCTAGACAATTATAACACCAAAAATAACCCATAAATAAACCCCCTCTCATGGATGATACACGATTCATTTATTTTATATTTTTCAATAAATTTGGTCGTGTCATTGCTAAGTGTGAGAGGTTTGATGTTGAGTGTAAGAGGTGGGAGGTTTGCAGCTTTCAAATCTTTCCCTTCAAAACATGCATGTAAGACCTAGACGAAAACTCTAGAAATAAATTCAGTGTAAGACCTAGACTAAGACATAACCACTTGATGCTTAAGCATCTTCACCTATAGAGTTAGCTTCATAACTATTCTGCTATAAAAGTCTCAAAGAGCATGGCCTTTGCACCGAGGCCCTACATGAAGGTTGATTGAAGCGGGGTTAATATACATTTGATGCAAGTGGCATATATGGATTGTAATGTTTAAATAGTTTTTTAAACTAAAATAAAAGCTTCTTCTCCCCTCTGTAAATAGTTCTATAAACTAAAATAAATCAATTTATGATCTCCACTGAGTACTCTCACTTTTCTTTCTACATTGGTGACAGGGTTTGGTTGTATATGTAAAACTAGAGATTCAAGAGAGCACAATATCACAAACTCCATTAGTTTTGTTATGCCCCATACACTATCTTGTAGCAGATGGGTGATAATGCATAACTATATTTCCCCTCCTTTTCGCCAACATGACATGCATCTTCTCATTAATGTAACATAACTCTAGTTGTATTCTCCCCACAACTCAAGGATGAGATCTTTCTTTTTGAACCCCACAAATGCCATTATATATTTTCAACATACATTATCACAATATAAGCTCCTATATGTTCTCAAAATGTGCACAGTATGTTGTGACAACCACCCATTTCTTTGGTTTATGAGGCTTCCTTCCCATTTACCAAAATGGTTTACATAGGAGTTTCAAAATCATTTTCATCACGTTCAAGAGTAAGTGTTTTCATAAAATTTCCTTAAATTTCCTTCCAATATCATTACCTGATATTCTAGAGTGATTAAAAACCGAATTTCTCTAGAGTGAGTAAAATTTGAAGTAAAAAGAGAACTAAAATGTAATCAATCTACTACTAAATACTCCTTACAAGCCAAGGAAAGAAAATATTCCTAATAGTTTTAGGAAACACAAATATATATAACTCAATGTTGTTAATACTATGATTAAGTTAATTGATTGAAGTATTTCATTTCTCCTAACACATATTTACTTGTGTCAATGGGAGCTCATGTGTATTGAAGACTTACATCTAAATGAACACAACTAATAGAAATACCAAATTAAACGTAACTAACATCAACGATAGAAACAATTTCTTGATTGTGCATAGACGAACTTTGCACCATCATCCATCAAAGGACATGTTTGAACGAATATTTTATTTATTTTTATTTCGTAAAAATCCCAACGTTAAATTTCAATTCTAACTCTTTTGTAAAAGGACACTTTTCAAAATGTGTGGAACAACAATCTACTCTACTTTATTTCATTTGGTGGCAACCCTAATCTACTCTACTTTATGTCATAGAGAAATGTGGGGACATGGTCTCATTAAATATGAAGGAACTAATAGTTTTGGATAATTAGTTTAGCATTATATAGTATGTGATGGATTGACAATTATAAAAAGAAATATATAATATGCCTTTAATTGGAAAATATTTTATATCTTTTGAAAACTAGTTATTAATGAGGTATTTTTTAAAATTTATATTATTTTATTATGGAGAATATGTTATAAGTAGATAACATTATATTAAAAAATATTAAAATTAAAATAATAATAATATAAATTTTCTTTATGATTATAAATACAGTTTCAATAATATATCATTTAAAAATGAAAATTTCATATGTTGGGTAGCGGAAGCATAAAGAGAACACAATTTTAATGGAAGAAATAAAGCAAACAACAATCACACAATGAATACAGTATTTACATGGTAAAATTGTTTCAAAAGGAAACATTAATGGGGTAATGATAATCAATATTCTCATTGATTAAGGGAGAATTACAACAACCAAACACTGGCTTACAACCTTCATTACATTCATCCCACACTCTGATTTGCCTCTACGAGCATGCATATATATACAACATCTATCAAACAGTTACACCAAATGATCACAAACTGTTCAAACAGTTAGGCATGTCCATATTCTATTTTTAGCTGATTTGGTTCATCTAACTGCAGATTAGTAAGAGCCAATAAATCCTCCCATATCCCAACAATCATGGGAAATTAGTTGGCACATTTCAACAATCTCCACCTTGAAAACAATTTACTTGATATATCATGCCAAATTTATTCATCAGCTTTCTTGCAAGCCAAGAGAATCCAAACACCACTGCATCTTCTCTAACAATATTGTTTCTGTGAACATGTCTACACAATTTGCTTGAGTATGGACCACTCCACCTCCATCAGTAACTTGTCTTACAAAATTATGCTTTGTCCCATTTTGATGTCTTACAAAATTATTCCTTGTCCCATTTTGATGTCTTACAAAATTATTCCTTATCCCATTTTGATACGTTGGAATGTTAGTCAAATGCGCAACACTTTGACTACCACAGAGCACCTTATCATGTACTTGTCCAAAATTACCCAATAGATCCTTGCATTCATGTGAGGAACAATTCGAGGGATGTCTCCTCTTGTCCAAGTCTCTTGCAAGTTCTAAATCAACATAACCAGAAAATAAATCATTGCAACCATTATAGGTGATACTCGTCGTGCCTCTAATATACCGAAGCACCCATTCACAATGCTCTTTACCTGGATTTGCCATGTGTCCGCTGACAACACCAGTTGTTGCATGAGAAATATTTCATATTGACCATTTCATTGCATACATACTCTTTATTGTATTAACATATGGTATACAAGACAAAACCTTTTCTTCCTTATAACTAGGACATAAATTTGAAGAAAGCTTACAAAGGAAAGATAAAAGGATATTTACCGGTTTCACAATGTTCATACTAAACTTCATGAGTATCCTTTCCATATAATTTTGTTGTGATAACCACAACTTACCATTATTGTCATCTTTGTATACTCCTATGCCCAAGATTTGTTTTTTTTCTCCTCGATAATTCATCTGAAATGTCATGTCCAACTGATCCTTTAACCTACTAATATTAATCATGCTTTGTCTTACAACAAGCATATCATCAACAAATAATATGAAGATAACAAATGTACCACAAACACAATGGTTATAGTTATTTCTTGATAAATTTAGGCTCACCATGAAAGAATCTAACATCTTGTACCATTGCTTAGGTACCTTTAGGCCATACAATGATTCCCTAAGTTTGCAAACAAATCCCTCTTTGCAATCCTCAAGTACTTCGAACTGCTCCATGTACATATCTATGCTAATGATGATTTTGTGGGAATTAATATCCCACAATCTTTATCCCTTAACTTCATCACCATAACAAACAAAGATATAATACAAGTAGACATTTTGAAACAAAGATTCTAAGTCTGGAATTAACTTACAGGTTACCAGTACCTGCAACCCTTTCTTTCTCATATGATCTTGTTGTTGATGCCATAAACAAGAAGATACATTTGTTACCTCATATGTCACTTCAGTACTTCCTTCCATCTTATAAATATTATAAATATTTTTTACCTTCATCACCTCTAGTTGCCTTTTGACACTTTTAGTGCTCCACCTTGACCTATAATACTTATATCCACTAGAATCCAAAACTCATAAGGAAATCGATTTTTATTAAGTTCGGGTACATGTCTTACATCCATTAAATTTCTAACAATACCATTGAACATCTTGATTCTAATGTTGCAAACCCCAACATTTTTACAAGAAATACCATTTCCCATAAAAACAACACCTTCATCAATTTATTGGTAAGAAGTGAACCAATCTATATGTGAGCACATGTGGTGGGAAGGACCAAAATCTAACAACCATTCTTCCTGATATTATAATATACTAGAAATAAATAAAACTTGATCGATCATACCTAAATCCGTCTCAGCAAAATTTGCTTCCTTTTTTGTGTTCTCCTCTTATTCTTTTCTTTTCAAGCAATCTTTCTTGACATGCCCTATTTTGTTGCAGCATCGAAACCCTAACCCTCTTGTTGAGGCACCTTAAGTGAAATTCTTGACCTAATTCCTGGATAACCTAGTGCGCCCTAGCCAAATGCACCTCTTGGTACTCTCAGCAAGCCAAGGCGTCAAGTTTGAGTTTTTGGTCAAATTAAAAGGTTGACCAAGTCAAAGTCAAAGGTTGACTAAGTCAAAGCAGTCATGACTTACTCTATGAAGTTAGAAAACAAGTTAGAAGGTGCTTTAAACTTCATAGCATGGAAGACAAGGATTGATCCTTGCTAAGAATAAAGTTCTAGATATCGTGAAAGGTAATAAAAGGAACCTCAGAATGTTGCATCACTGGAGAAGTTCAAAGATAATGACATTAACTCTATGAGTATCATAGTGGAATCTGTAAAGGGTCACTTGATACCCTGCATCTCTCATCTTGACTCATCCAAGAAGATGTATGATGCCCTAACAAACCTTTTCTCAGTTAGAAATACTAGAGAAGTGATGAATTTGAAGAATGAAATCTGTGACACAAAGATGAAAAAGGATGACACCGTAGCTTCATAATTTGTGAGGATTTCTCAGTTGAGAGATAAAATACAAGCTATTGAAAAAGCCATCCCATAAAAGGAAGTTGTGAAAATAACACTCAATGGTATTTATAGATCAATGGATGCATTTGTTGCAAGTATGAATACAAGGAAGGAGTTTCCAACGTTAGAAGAACTTTGGATATGTTGTGCACAAGAAGAGACAAGGTTAAACTCCAAGGGAAAACCTCAGAAGGAAGAATATGCTCAAGCCTTTTCAACAAAGTTGAAAAGACATGGAGGTAAGAAAATATCTTATTCAAGAAAGAAGTTCAAGAGAGATATGTCAAAGGTACAATGCTTTGAATGCCATGACTATGGCCACTAAAAAAGGAATTGTCCTTAACTAACAAGAAAGAGAAAAGAGTGACATCATACATCAGCTTCCAATGATGAAGAACCCTCAAAGAATACAAAGCATGATCAAACATATTTCTTATATTACTTAGCCCTTACTGTAACCATTGAAGATGACATGTGGTTGATTGATAGTGGAGCTTCAAGGAATATGACAGGTGACCATAGAAATTTCTCAAGCATGAAGGAGAATGATACACCTCATAAAGTGGAGCTTGGAGACAATAACTCTTATGAAATCAAGGGAATTGGACAAGCTACTATCAGAATGGAATCAGGTAACTCTATCCATCTTAGTAATGTTTTATATGTTCCTGGTTTAAAAAAGAATCTAGTATATATTTCCTTTTTCGAAGAGAAAGGAGATAGAGTAGATTTTGTGGATGGAAACATTATTGTATGGTCTAAAGACTCCAAGATAGAAAACGCTAAAGTTATTGGAACCCATGAAGGAAGGTTATATAAAATCCTAAGTTAGAATACTCAATCCCCAGTACATGATGAAACCAATGCTAGTGAGTTATGGCATAGAAGGTATGTGCACCTTCACTATCAAGCCTTTCCATCCCTTAAATATATGGTTGTAAGCATACCAGAATTACATTCAATAGATGAAGGTGTGTGCATAGGATATGCACTTGGGAAGAACATTAAGAAACCTTTCCCAAGCAGTGATAATAGATCCAAAGGGATATTAGACCTAATACATTCTAATGTATGTGGACCTATGCCAGTGAAGTATCTAGGAGGATCTCTTTACTATGTAATGTTTATAGATGACTTCTCAAGAAATACATGGTTGTATATGTTAAATACTAAGGATGAAGTATTTAGCAAATTCCAAGAATTCAAGGCTAAAGTAAAGAACCTAATAGACAAGAAGATCAAGACCATAAGATCTTACAATGGAGGAGAATACACCTCCAAGGAGCTCGTTTCCTTTTGTAAAGAAGTTGGGATTAGTAAGGAGCTCATTGTCCCTCACGATACTCAACAGAATGGTGTGGTTGAAAGAAAGAACAAAACCATTGAAGAATCAGTCAAGGAAATGATGAATGATCATAAATTGTCTATGTTCCTATGGGGAGAAGAAACTATGACACTTGTTTATGTTCAGAATAGAATTCCACGTAGAATATTGAAGAACATGACTCCTGAAGAAGCCTTCTCAGGAAAGAAGCCAAGCATTGAACACCCAATAATATTTGGATGTCCGGTATACATTCATGTTCCCAAGGATAAGAGAAAGAAGTTGGAACCCTCATGAAAGAGAGGAATATTCATTGGTTATAGTGAATCATCAAAAGCATATAGAATCTATGTTCCAGGTCAATAGAAGATTAAAATAAGTAGAGATGTAAATTTTGATAAAGGGATTACATTTAAGAAGTATATAGAAGAACCTATAAAATCCAGCAAAGAAGAGGAACATGAAGATACCAAAGAATAAATTACATTTTCTTCAGAACAATCTATTGAAGAATAAAAAACACCACATGAATCTGTGGAACCAACTATTATACCTAAGATGATAAAAAGACCAACATTGCTTGAAAATAATTTGTAGGAAGAAGAAAAGCATAAGGCTCCCACTGGTACTTTTAGACAAAGAAATAAATGCAAAAAGGTTCACTAGTTATGTGGCACTCATGACAAGTTTGGTTAATGCAGAACCTTCCACCTTTGAGGAAGAAATTAAGAAGAAAGAATGGAAGGAGGCCATAATGGAAAAATACCAATCCATCATGAAGAATGATGTATCGTAAGTTGTGTCGATACGTAAAGAGAAGTTTGTAGTCACTTCAAAGTGGGTGTATAAGATAAATCATGTTGTAGATGGAAGTATTGATAAGTACAAGGAGATATTTGTGGCTAGAGTGTTCTCGTAGAAAGAGGGAGAATATTATGATGAGACATTTTCTCCAGTTGCTAGATATACATATATCAAATCCATAATATCTCTAGAATATTCCATGGGTTGGAGTTTATATCAGATCGATGTAAAGACCGCTTTTCTCAATGGAGTGATTGAGGAAGAAGTATATATAGAGAAACATCAAGGTTTTGAGGTACACCCAAAAGAAACCCATGAATATAGATTGAAGAAGGCCTTGTATGGACTCAAGCAAGCTCCAAGATCTTGGTATGCACGCATTGATAGTTATTTGATGAGACTTAGATTTTCCAAGATTCATGTTGATCCAAATATCTATTACAAGGTTGTGAACAATGCACATGTTATTCCACTATTATATGTTGATGACCTGTTCATGATAGGTGCAGAGCCTCTCATTATTCAGTGTAAGAAGGAGCTATCCACTGAATTTGATATGAAGGATATTGGCCTCATGCACTACTACTTGGGACTAGAAGTGTGGTAGAAGTGTGGTGAAGTCATCCTAGGACAAGGGAAGTACATTGTAAATATCATTCAGAAGTTTGGGATGATGGATTGAAAATCCATGGCAACTCCCATGGTAACAGATTTGAGGAAGTTGAGAGACTTTGATTCTGATCCAATAGACTCGTCCCTTTACCGAAAATTGATTGGATCCTTGATATATTTGGTAAATATTAGGCCAGACATATGCTTTGTTGTGAACATGTTGAGCCAGTTCTAGGTGGAACCTAGACAAGAGCATTGGGTGGCTGCAAAGAATATCTTGAGATATATTCATGGGATGATAATGTATGGTTTGATATATTCCTTAAATAGTGATGTAAAGCTACATTGATGTATCGATTCATATTGGGCAGGGATTGCGAAAGATATAAAGAGTACTTTTGGACCGTGTTTCATTTTGGGTTCTACTATGACTTCATGAGATAGCAGAAAACAAAATTATGTTTCACTCAACACTATGGAAGTAGAGTATATTACAACTTGTGATGCTTGTACGGAAGAAGTGTGGCTCCGTAATCCAGTTTATGGATTGTTTGATCAAGTGTTTGATTTGACCGTGATATATTGTGATAACCAAAGTTGTGTGAAGCTCTTAGAGAACCTGGTGTTCCATGACAGGTCGAAGCACATTTATATCAAGTATTATTTTCTTCGTGATAAATTCCATATGGGAGAAGTCATTCTCCAGTATACCTCCACTGATGAGAAGAATGCAGATATTTTGATGAATCATTTGTCCAAGATAAATTTTTCATACTTGAGGGACAAGTTGGGGCTCATGGAGATTTCTCCCTTGGTTGAAAGGGAGGAGACGACTTACTCAGTTGGGAGGGAGCACTGATATGTGGCATCATGGATTGTCAGTGAGCTATGGATCTGTATCATGCTAGTATAGCTTAGAGATGATGATTTCATCATGCTAGATATGATCATGGTAGTACATATCAGATATGATAAAGATGGTTGGAGTTTTTGATACAGTGGCCTGAGGAGCATCATGCTAGTACATATTAGATATGGACATACAACTTAGAGATGATGCTTACATAATGCTAGTTATGTTCATGTTAGTAGAGCTTATAGATGATGTTGGTGAGCCACATCATGATAGATATGATCATGCAAGTACAACTTAGAGGTGGCATACAACTTAGATATGATGCATTGGCATCATGCTAGTACGGATTAGAGATGATGTAGGAGGCCTCACATCATGCTAGATATGATCATGCAAGTACAACTTAGAGGTGGCATACATCTTAGATATTATGTATTGACATCATGCTAGATATGTCATGCTAGTACGACTTAGAGATGATACAGTGAGGCAATGATCTACATCATGCGAGTACAACTTAGATGTGTCATACATCTTAGAGATGATGCTTGCATTATGCTAGTTATGGCATGCTATTACGACTTATATATGATGTAGATGATACTTTGGATCACATTTATAGCTTAGATATGATGCACGCCCAACATGCTAGTACGACTTAGAGGTGATGCAGTTGATGACATTGTTGATGCAGGATGATATCAGATGATATGATTTGATTTTTTTGGAGACTTTATGTCTCTGGACAGTAGGTGTATGTTATTGTGGTGGATCTGATCCATTGGTAGTGACGGTATGTCACTGGTTAGTAGTTGTTTTCTACTAGGAGTGGTTGTATACCACTGGATAGTAGTTTTATACTACTATGGATAGATAGTTGTGTTCTATTGGATGGTATTGTTATGATTTCCATAGAGACTATCTAGATAGATAGTGATGATGGTGCTCGTGATTTTATTTATGTGATCATGAGATAGCATGTGTGGATATGGTGATGCTACCAGTTGAATGATTTGTTTGTGCTCAAGACCATTGTCTGTAATACCTCCCTAGCTAGGAGGGAGTGTTGATGCTATGGTAATTGCGGGAGGTATTAACCTCTACATGTAACCTTTGACGAGACTATAATATTCCAGGAAGCAAGAGAAACCCTAAATAGTTGAGTAATAACCCTAGAAGACAAGTCATCTCAAGAGAATAATTTATATTAAATTATTAGCCTCCAAAAGAAGAAGTCGAACCATTTTGGTCACTTGGAGGACTATAAATAGAGGGCACTTGAGCTCATTTGTACTCACACACTCTCACAACTGCATAAGGACTAGTGGTTTGCATGACTGGAGGAGAGTTGCAGTTGTTGCAGTGGTGACTTGCTCTTTGGCTATGTTTTGGACTTTCTGCTTGGTACGCTAGCTTTGGAGAGAGGTACACTATCTTGGTTGGATATTGGTTCTATTGATTGCTTCCAAAATTATTCTGTCTATCAAGGTTAAGGTGCTCGGGGGTGGCCTTTGTGCCTATGGTTGGGTGACAATATTGAGATATTATCTATGGTGAAATGAGCACACCTATTATTTTAATAATTTCTTCTTTGCTTCGATGAAAAACAAATTCTTGTTGACTATTCCTTCCTTCTGAGATCTGATACCACTATTTGGGAAGCAAAATCATAAACAGAACAAGATTTTAATGGCATAAATAAAGAAAGTAGCAATCACACAATGAAAACAATATTTACATATCAAAACACTTTCTAAAGGGAAACATCCACGGGGCAATGAAAATCAGTATTTGTATTGATTAAGGGAGAATTAAAACAAAAACATAATCACTTACAAAATTCCTTACACTCATACCACACTTTGCTTTACCTCTATGGGCATGCATAGATATACATCATCTATAAATAGTTATACAAACTGATCACAAACTGACCAAACAGTTACACAAACTAATCAAACAGTTACACATGTCCATATTCTATTTTTACCTGTTTTGGTTCAGCTAACTGCAAAGTAGTAAGAGCCAAGAAATCTACCCATATCCCAACAATCGTGGGAAATTAGTTGGCACATTTCAACATCATACTCCATCGTCTCTTCTTTCCTTCATGAAAATGGTATGACACATGACAATAATTTTGTTTTATATTACTTAAACTTATCTAAAATGAAGCTTAAGTTGAATGGATAACAAATCATTGTCTCTATTAATATTTTGATTAAAAAAAAGTTATATATATTACATAAAATTATTATATATACCACATGAGTCTAAATTAATTTTATCTTTGGATGTACCAACTATTGAGAGGGATCATTATTTTATCATTGGATGTATCAAGGATTGAGAGGGATCAAAATTCTTGAGATGCAAACCTTTCCTCAAGTTTTACACTCTAAAATAGGTTTACACCTAAAATGATTTAATCCCTCTAGGCGCTTGATAAATCCCAACTTCAAATGAATATTAAATAGTTAAGTTTGATTTTTTTTTCAATATATTTAGTTAAGTATATATTACTTTATTATAATTATTTTAATTTGATTTTATGTTTTTATTTGAATATAATTTTTTAATCTTGGATTAAGAGGGAAGAACTAAAATTAGTGTAAGGTTATATAATGTGTGATGGATTGCATTTAGTGATAAAAAAAAAAATTGAAT
>JASDQU010301507.1:0-11966 GCA_032191745.1 Picea mariana
TTCCAAAAATACAGAACTAGTATTTCACTTCAAGGTTGTTCATTTGCATTTAGAAATTGCAATGCACGGGGATCATTTTATAATTTTATGCCCAAGAAACATTCAACAATAATAACACAGCTTGCGCGCAATAGAGTCGAAGAGACACAACATCACAATAATCAAACTAATCACAACCAATAGTCGAGGAAAGGACAGACTGTGGTCCACGATATTAACACCAGTACATTTGAAATCACTACAGGGTTCCACGAAGTGGCCACAAAAGGGATCCCTGTGTATAACACTATTTCAACTGAAACTTCAAATAACCATGCTTCCAAATTTTCCTTTCATTCTAGTTTTCAATACTCATCCAATGCGTATATAATTCATCCACAAAGGTATTTTTTTGCATATGGAAACAACACATAGCAAGTTGTATCCTTCAAACATGGCTTTGCAATGCTGTCATCACCCAAGTATTTCCACAGGACAGACCCTATCTCCTTTTAACAATTTAAAAAAAGAAAACTTGGCATTCTTTCTATCATTGCACAGTAACAAATGGACAAAACCCATGACTAAAAAGAGCACGACAATGTCTCTATTAAATTATGTGTTTGCCACCTTCACGGCGTTTTTCAAATACAAGGTTCAATATAAAATCATCAACAGGAACGTGGTATAAGAGGATGATCTAACCAATGGTTCGAGGGTTTGTCCAAAGGGGTACCTTCAACAATCTAGCACCACCATGAATTCCCATAGTCACATTTACAGAGCTTATACAAGGGCGTGGGCATGATAGCCATCAAAGCCACACAATTAAATGGCAGGCAGAGTCTTCAAAAAAAACCCACAGGTCGTGAGCAATGATAACGTTTTTAATCATACAGAGAGAAATCACTAAAAGAAACCAAAGGCAAGACAGGCATGAGAGCTTCCCAAACAATATCCATTTTTTTATATGTAAAGCATGAAGTAACTATAGACAGTAAGATACACCCACACACCATTTTAACTGTGATTAATTCACATATAAATGCCACAGAGGCCAATTTTCAACAACCATCCATATATAGTTGGAAATCCATAAATTGTAAACTTAGAAATGCATAAACAGTGAGAAAACTCAAGAGCCAACTTTTGACTTAATTAAAGAGCAGAGTGAAAAAATCATGGATGGAGCAGTTAGAAACCTCGTACTTGTGTGTAAAATTTTCCAAGGAGAATTGACCAAGTATGTATACCTCTTCCACAGTCGAACAAAACGGAGTAACAACAACCAATAAAAGACCAAAAGTGAAATGGATAGGGTGGCGGGCTCAAGGTAGGTTAGAGCGACGTGCATTTATTGCACATCATATCTACACTTACACATTCATCCATAGCCAGTACGAGCAACCTAACCAAAAAACGCACAACCCACTAACAATTTACTCCAAGATTTATACACCACCATATCCCAAGTCTCAAACTTTAACAAATGCACCAACCTTTGTTTAAAACTCCAATGTGACATATACCAAAAACTTGCTAGGGATACCATATCTCAACCCTTAGATTTCCAATTCAAACAATGCGCGCAATCCTTGTAGCATGAAATCACCATATCACACATATAACTTGAACATGGAGTTTAGATCCTTCATCAAACTAAATGCAACATAATAATACTTGTGAGAGCTATATAAAGACAACATCATTCCCCTTTTAATCATATTGCCCATAACATCATTTGGTCACTTATTTCGACAAAAACTTAAAGGAAAATAATGTATAGCTCATATCGCAACCAAGTCATAAGCACATAAAACATAAGTGTCTCTTCTCTGTCATAGTCACACAAGTTACACAAGGGGTCCCACCTACTATTATATTATTAAATATAATTAAATAATAAGGCATTGCAACCATTTGCAAGCAGGTACCCTATGTTGCGCTTTTGGGTGTCAACATCCCCCACATGGGATTCCTTCAGGGATGCCATTAAAGAATAGTACTACCCTGTCATAAGCTATAAGGACTAGTACACAAGATGGACCACCCTGTGTCAGGAAAGGGACAAGACAATACTATATTTCACCAATATTTTCCTTACCCTGCGCACCAAATTGGGTATCAAAGACTCTTAGCGACATTTGGTGCTCAAATACTGCAGCTATTTGCATAGATACATTCAAACATAAATGGAGTTTCTGGATATCTCATCATTGGGTACAACTTATAGATATGTTGTCAAGATCGAGTAGAAATTTAAGAAGAAGAGGTGAGAGTTTGGATCTGCAAACTCCTCACAACCGAAGCAGGGCAAAGGCGGCCCCAACCCACAGAACAAGGGATAGAGAAAATGTGACCACTCTCAGGACAACCAGTCCAAGCCGCAACAAAAGAAGGGTAATGAGAAGTCGAAGAAGGACACAGGAAAATGGTGTGAATACCATAAAATCCCTTGGCACAACACCGAAGAATGTCGCTCCAAGCAGTCACTCATGGCTGAGCTGAAAGATTTTGACTCAGAGGTCGATTCTGACTCTAAATGTAATACATAATGAGTGAAGTAGATTATCTATGTTTAACCCAGTGCCATTTTCTCTACCACCAAATTCCATCCAAGCGAACCAGAAGAACCAGAGGAAGGGGAACTCCTCTTTCACTCACATATGTGGGTAAAGGGGGCTCTGCTTCATTTCATTGTCGATAGTGGAAGTTAGAAGAACCTGATCTCAGCAGAGGTCATCAAGCGGTTGGACCTGCCGACAACACCGCACCTGCATCCCTACACCATCAACTGGCTTCACCAAGGAAGATATCTCTATGTCAGCCAATAGTTTCGTCTTCCCTACAACATCAAGCCTTTCAAAGACATGGTATTGTGTGATATTTCTCCCCTTGAAGTTTTTGATGTTCTTTTAGGACAACCATATTTGTGGAAGAGACATGTTGTGTATGAGTCTAGACCCCACAGTGTTATTATTACTTTGGGTAGACAATTGTACAGGATACCAGAGCTAGCGGCGTCTACCGCTATTTCTTTAATATTTGCTAAGCAATGTAGTAAGGTCATTTCACAGACCGAGAAGTTCGTGTTCTTTGTGATCCGTGCTCACATTAAGTAGAAGTTATCTTCCACATTAATGGCCTCTACNCTACACAGAATCTCTCTTTGTAGCATAAGCAAGTGGACGAGATCATGGAAGAGTACAAAGACATCTTCTCCTCACCCACCGGGGTACCGACACACTGCCAAGTCAAGCATCCAATTGATCTAACCTTCGGTGCACCTCTGCCTAATGGATCAGTCTATCATCACTTGCTGATGGAAAATGATGAAATCAAGCGTCAAATCCAAGAGCTCCCCTTGTGGAAGCTCGATTGTATTGGTGCAGAAGAAAGACGAGACCTGGCGGCTCTGCATTGATTACAAAGCATTAAAAAAAATCACAGTCCGGAACCGGTACCCAATTCCCAGAATTGATGAACTTCTTGACCAACTCAAGGGGGAAAATTTCTTCAGCAAGATTTACCTAAAGTTTGGCTACCACCAGGTTCCCATCGAACCAAATGATGTATGGAAGATAACTTTCAAATCTAAAGAAGGTCTCTTTGAATGGTTGGTCATGCCCTTTGGCTTAACAAATGCACCAACCACTTTCATGAGGTTGATGGATGATGTATTGAGACCCTTCACCAACTCTTTTGTGGTGGTATATTTGGATGACATCCTCATATTCAATAGAACTTGGGAGGAGCACATGCAACATATTCAACAGGTTTTGAGCACTCTTCGACAACACAAGCTATATGCCAACTTGGAAAAATGTTCCTTTGGCATGAACAAGGTCCAATACTTGTGCTACATTGTTGATGAGCATGGGGTACATGTTGATCTAGCTAAGATCCAAGTCATTCATGACTGGCCAACCTCGACCACACTAACCAAGCTTCGGAGCTTCTTGGGACTAGCCAACTTCTACTGACGGTTCATGTTGGGATTCTCCCATATTGCATGGGCCCTCATCCAAGTGACCAAGGGTGGTGGTAGGGAAAATTTCGCGTGTGGGAAGGAACAACAATGATCATTTAATGATCTAAAGCATTACTTGTGCTCAGCTCCCGTACTCTCCTTACCTGATCTGCAACAATCGTTTGAGATTGACACCAATGCATCTGACTATGTTGTAGGCATAGTTCTCACTCAACACAGTCATCTGGTAGCATACCATAGTGAGACACTCTCAGATATTGTCCAGAAATACCCCACATATGACATGGATATGTATTCCATTGTACAATCCTGTCCCCAATGGAAACATTACATTCCGGGAAAGGATACAATCATCCACACTGATCACAAGCCTCTGCAATTCATACAGACACAGGGGAAGTTGCAGAACAACTGCCATCATAATTGGTCCACCTACCTGCAACAGTTCCATATCAACATCAAGTATAAGACATGGAGCACAAATCGTGTCATTGACTGCCTCGGTCGACCTCCCGTGGCTGCACTCACCACCGTGATCCATTCCCGTGGGCATGAGGCATCTGAGTGGCCCCAACTTTATCAACAAGATCTGAAATTCGCCACCATCTATCAGCTCTTGGGTATAGGCACAAATGTCACTGATTTTCACATTCAAGACAAGTTGTTATCCCATATAGACCATCTATGTGTTCCTGCAAGCAAGCATGCAAAGTTGATTTGGGAGGCTCACTATAGTCAGATAGCAGAACATTTTGATGTGGAGAAAATTGTGGTCATTGTACAGAAACATTTTTATTGGCCAAAAATTCGACAGGACGTCAGCAAGTATATCAGATCTTGCACTTCTTGTGCCATTTCCAAGCCATCCATCAAGAAGCAAGGCTTATACACCCCTCTTCCTATTCCCAAGAGGCCTTGGAAATCCATCTCGATGGATTACATGTCTAGCTTTTCGTCCACCAAGCAAGGCAATGATTGTGTATTTGTGGTAGTTGATCGGTTCTCGAAGATGGCCATCCTCACAGCCTGCAAGAAGAGCATCAAAATGACATCTACTGTCAAATCTCTTCTTCGAACAAGTGTGGGTCCATTTTGGGATACCACAAACCATCATCTCCGATCATGACAACATGTTTCTCAACACATTTTGGTCGAGTCTCTGGTCACTTTTGGACACCAAGCTCACTAAATCCACTGCTTTCCACCTCTAATATGTTGCACTGCGAAAGCCCCTCTATGCTTAAATAATAAGAGTGAAGGGAGCTCTAACTTGATAGTTCATAAGGCATAATTCTTGCTAAGGTTTTGCAAATGGGGTAGCAAGCTTAGTGGGCTTGATTTTGGGGAAAAATCCACAGTTAAGCATGCTTGAGACAAAGGCATCTTGGGATGGGTGACTACCTGGGAAGTCCCGGTTACTAGGTGCAAGCCCCAGAAGTGACGATTGATGCTATGTGATTCATTTCACTGGTTTCAATCCCATTTCTTCACCCTTGTGAGCATCACTTGATGCAATGAGTGTTAAGTGGACTATTCAAATCATGAGAATTATTGGTCAGTTGCGACTAATACTCATGGATATGGGTCATATATTAATGACTTACACTACGCAGCTAATCCCAAAAATGATATCTAATATGTTGCACTACGAAATCCCCTCTATGCTTAAATAATAAGAGTGAGGGGAGCTCTAACTTGATAGTTCATAAGGCACAATACTTGCTAAGGTTTTTCAAATGGGGTAGCAAGCTAAGTGGGCTTGATTGTGGGGAAAACCCCATAGTTAAGCGCGCTTGAGCCAGAGGCATCTTGGGATGGGTGACCACCTGGGAAGTCCTGGTTACTAGGTGCAAGCCTCGGAAGTGATGATTGATGCTATGTGATTCATTTCGCTGGTTTCAATCCCATTTCTTCACCCCTGTGAGCATCACTCAATGCAATGAGTGCTAAGTGGACTATTCAAATCATGAGAATTATTAGTCAGTTGCGACTAATACTCATGGATATGGGTCATAGATTAATGACTTACACTACGCAGTAAATCCCAAAAATGAGACCAAAAAAAGGTCGTCAATCGGATGATTATGCACATCCTGCACATGTACAACTCTAGACATGCACATACATGGGATGAGAGTCTTCCCTATGTTCAACATAGCTACAATAGAGCTCTCCATAACTCCACCAGCCATAGCCCATTTCAGGTGGGGCTGGGATTCCAACCTTTGAGTCCCATTGATGTTGCACTACCTCTTGCAATCACACAGGAAGAATCTTCCCATGTAAAGTCTGAGGCTAACAAAGTGACCAGATTCATTGAGTGGATTCAGTGCATCCGCCAATAGGTACATGAGATTTTGCAGAAATCCAATGCTAAGTACAAGCAACACCACAATCAATAGAGGATACCACGCCAGTTTCAAGTGGGAGACAAGGTCTGGTTACATTTTCAAAAAGAGCGCCTTACAAAGACCCATCGAAAGCTTCATCCACTTCTCTATGGGTCTTACACTATCACCAAGGTTGTGGGTAGCAATGATTTTGAGCTCAACACTCCACCCTTCCTTGGTTTGCACCCAGTATTCAATGTGGACCTCCTTCGGCCATATTTTATGCCATTATTGGACACCTCATAGGTCGCAGAATAGCTGAAACCAACAGATCTCAACCATGACTACATGGAACAAGCATCCACTGATCAGATAGTGGACACACAGGTCAAGGGCACTCGCCAGCAGATGATCTAGCTTTATTGGGTTGTCAAGGCAGGGTAACTCCTACACCAAGGAAAGTGGCTCACCAGGGGCCAAATTTAGCAGAATTTTCCTCACCTGATGGGGTAACTCAACGCAATGGAGACCATTGCTTCCTAAGGGGGGAGGACGGATCTAGGTGGATATTGTTGGCCACCCACCTATTGCAATTGGCTCCTCTTAACAACTTTTTAGTTCAACACGTTCTTTTTTACTTCTTTGTAATTATGGGTTCTACACTTTTGGGGTTGTTTGAATCCCTACACATCTTCCAGGTGGATATTGGTGGCCTCCCACCTAATCCAACTGACTTATTTTGGAAGTTTTCATGTCAACACATCTTTATGTACTTCCAGGGTCGTTTTGGTGCCCTAAAAAATGTTTTTTGTCTTTCCATAGTCAAACTATAGACAGAGTCAAAGTTTGATGACATAATGTGTGGTTCTTGAGAAGACCTTTCCATCGGGCTATCACGTGCCTAAAAAGGAAGTCGTATGCAAAAGTTACGACCCCGGGAAGTTGAGGTACCAACTTATGTTGGTTTGTGGAGCCTGAGTATCTTCTTGATTCAGAGGTGTTTGTTTTCAATCGTGTTTATACCCGATGAAGAATTTACACCCCAGAATAATGTACACTCCTCCACGTGGGGGAGTGCAGGGGGGGCTTGCCCCTTCTGCGGGGTTCGGGGGCAAGCAGTCCCCTGAAGGAAAAATTGCCTTGTAAATGTATATTGTAATTTCATAGTAAATCTAGATCGTTCATTATAAGGTTGCAGATATGACGATAGAAATTATGTTAGGGTTTTTTTCCCTAGAAGGCAACCCTGTTTTATGAGGGAAATGTATTGCGACTATGTATTATTGCGAATATTTTAATCTGAATGAGGAGACCGTGAGAGAAAGAAGAGGAAGTTACAATGGGTGTGTTGCAGGTTGTATCCCTTCATTTGTTGGATAACAATAAAGGAAGGACCTGGCGATTTCTCTCGTGGACATAGCCCACACTAGGTGAACCACGTATATCTGTGTCTCTATTGTATTGTGTATCTTCTATGTTTTATTTCTGCATTTGTTTTATTTTATTGCTCCGCAATCTTGTTTTTCTAACAACTTGCCCATTGGGGTGCACATAACTTTTGGCATTTCATCTCCTAGGGTTAGGTTTTTGGATGTCTAGAGTTTTGGAATTCATGAGTAATGTTAAAGGAGCCTTTGGAGCCTCATTGTAATCATTCTTCTCAGATGGATGCGCGTAGCATCCACATCTATTCTCAGAGATAGCTACCACCATTCGAGTAAGTTGTTTTCAGTTCTGCATTTTTACAGTTTCACCCTATTTCATTTATTCAATAGAAGTTATTGTTCACTGGATATCTATTGTTGTTCTCTATATCTCTATGTTATTGTATTCAGTATGTTATTCATTTCGTTCCGCTCATAAATTTGGATCAATAAAGGGATTGGTTCCCTTGATTAAATGCCAGTTCCATACCCTCATACATGATAGAATCCAGTGGAAACATTGCAATACTGCCAATCTTGAAATCATGAAAATCGTTAAGTTTGTTGAATTTTGAATGGGACCTAAAATTCTACTTTCTCCATATGAAGTCCAATGAGGTTGGAATCTTTCTCAAACATCCTGAAACAATTAATGGTAATGTTAAAAATTTAAGTAAAAGGATGAAAATGAAAGATAAAGGAGAATGTCACTTTTACTTAGGACAYGCTAAGGGMATGTGTCGGACATGTGATAAACATGTGTCCAACACATGTTCTATAGTTTCATTTCCAACACGTAGGATATGTAACACAACGAGGGGTTTGGACATATCTGATAACTTAGTCAATGAGCAATGAAACATGRGGTATAATTCTGGTGTTAAATTTTCTGATTTGAAACTATAACAAAAGTCTCATCAAAGCTTGAAAACCRTAACACCCCACAAAAAAATTAGATGTTWTTTATAGAGTGTTTGGTTATTCATCACCGTCCTATGAACCATATAAGAGGGTTAGTGAACAATTTCAATAGMGGAAATGGAAAAATAATAACTTACCCAGAGTTTCATTTACACAAGATGTAAAAGATAAAATGAAARTACCTCCCCACTTTCGTCATCCTCGTCATATTCATCGAKMTCAAACTTTGATTTTTTAGATTCCTCGGGTGTGGTGTAAGGAAATAGGAAAGTAGACATTATTACACACAAACCAAAATTATGATGAGCACTCTATTAAATAATGTAAATAGAGTACATATAAATATATGAAGTTTTGTCTCAAGATAGACAACTACCTTGATCTTCCAATTGAGAAAATATTTCAACCTCACACCAATATAGGAAGCATCTAGTTGGAGAGAATTTCTCAAATCCAACTAGGCCTAACAACCTCCTATAAACTATGAAACAAACTCTATGTATAGATGAACTCTACCTAATCATGACCAATAATAATAATAACCACAAATATTATCACATCAAAGACAAGGCATTACATATTCCAACACTCCCCCTTAATGACTACTTGTATTTACCTTCATCAGGTCAAGTCTTCATCATCACCAAGTCCTCTAAATCGAAGCACCTCCTGATCAACAAAGTCTATGTCTAGTCCAACTTGGTACTTTCACTTTGTACCTTGATCATGCATCATCAAACTATTAAAGTCTATATAAAGAAACAACCATCCACTGGAATGCATGGGTACCTAACCGATACAACCACCGATATATTAGGATATCCTTCAGGTACATGGTTCATTCAACCTCTTGATGAAATCCCCTTGAATATAAAACTCATGGTTACTAGGCACCTCCCAGAGTCCACAACCAACATGGTCCACTCATAGAGAATCCAACCAATCATATGGCCCACTCCTCCAAGAGTTAAAGAACTCTGTAATAGAAGTTTATGCACTACAAATCATTAGGGATACATGAAAAAGGGGCATGCATGCCAATTCATCTCTTACAACGATATGTCATTTACATGTTACATAGATATAGGTACATACATTAAATATTCCATCACATGGAGATACCAGGTACTAGCTCAAACTTTTCAAGGACCAATACATCAAATTAAAACATGACATTATCGAATTGCTATAAAACAATGTGTGACTTACATTACCATATGGTCGGGTTTGTTTTATTTATTACAACTCAAAAAATTTACCTTGTTTGTCTGCAATCATTTCACTTCCACTACTTCCACACAACTTCCATTGTCACCAACTTCCCTTGGACTAAACTCTTTATTGTTATCCATAACAACATATTTGTTCTTTCCGCTTACCATTCCAACTCAAACTTATGTCTGTCATCAATCTGTGGTTTCTCCAACAAGAAAAATGCAACTCACTTCCACCTCATAACCAAAACAATGTTCATGCTCCTCCATTCATTATTAGAATTGTTATCTAGAACACATAATATCCAGGAACCAACCATACCTTTGGGCCAAACATTGGTACCATGACTGTAAATATTGAGCAACTGGTCATCCTATGGACATACTTCCATCTCCCAAGACAACTAGGTACCTAACCATGGTGCTTGCCAATTCTCTAGGAAAATAGTATAGATACATGATGTATCCAAGTCAATATTACATCCAAAAATTCATTAAATAATTTATCATCAAGGAACAATTAGAGATAAAATGTAGCTAAACTTTCCTTCCAACTACCACACACTTCACAAAGAAGACTAAAGAATGATTTTACATCACAAAATATTTCCAAGAAGGACTTCAAATCGTCAGCGAGAGATAATATCATCTTCCTCCTCTTTAGTTGTTCACATGTTTGGAGTCTTCATCTGCGTCTTTGACCTTTGGATCTTCAGTGTCACTGTCAAATTGTTGTCTTGGATTTT
The DNA here is from genome assembly GCA_032191745.1 of Picea mariana. Lineage (NCBI taxonomy): Eukaryota > Viridiplantae > Streptophyta > Pinopsida > Pinales > Pinaceae > Picea > Picea mariana. The sequence goes on from JASDQU010301507.1 coordinate 10,606, forward strand.
TTATATTCACCCACCTGTCATTTGTCAAAGTAGAAATTTCTAGAAAAACCACTACACTTTGTATTGAGTTGAATAAGCTCAACAAAAAATGATTTTGATTCCAAAACATTCATGAATATCACCATTGACACATTTTCTTTAGAGTTTCCATTCTTTAACAAGCAATTGTTAGATTAGTCATTTCTAACAATGTCTCATACTGAGTTGACTAGACTCAACATGTTTATCTTCACAAACTCCAAATAAATACAAAAAACACATTTAATTTTACCATGGCCAAAGAGTGTTATGGTCACCATTGATGGATTCTCGATCAACACTACAACCTCGTTGATCTCCTTCTTATGAAACATGGATCTAGCCTTCTCCAAATTTATTCTCCTTCATGTTTCCCCGATTCGAATCCACTCTCATCTACTATGTCTTTCAGAACCTGTCAATCATGGCATTATACAACATGGCACTCGATTCGAACTCCTCTCTCATCCACTAGTCGGTATAATATTACAGATGTGCCCTTGGAATCCATAAATAACATCCCTACTCACTACTCAAAATACACCATGCTCAACAAAACACCACACGCCTTCATCATGATCCACATGAAGCTGATCCCCACCTTCATCAGGTCCTTTATCAACAAAAAATGACTAGCTTTGCAAATCAAAATTGGGCTTCCACGATCATACTTTTTTGCACGCCTCTTCAACTCTTAGAGGGAATGTGAGAGACACCATGGGTGTGAACTTCAATGGGGTAAAACCATAAGACAATCATAGAGGGAATGTGAGATCCACCATTAGAAAAGGTGAGGCAGAGATAGTTCTACAATTAGGCCATCTGAAATGACATAAATGCAACCAAACCGGACAATGACAGAACAAAAAATTGATAGTATCGACCTCTACTTCTTTAAATCCTCCTAACTTAACTTCTCATTGGTATATTCCATTTCTCATTGTCAATCCTTCATATGCTTCTATGTGTACAACATATTGCACAGAAAACCTATTAAACTACTAATTATGCAATGTTTGGATGTGATCTATAAATAAGATGCATCAACCATATACATTATAAACAAGGAATCTTGCTAAATTCTCAAAGTTGTTCCCTAAAAAAGTGGTGGTCTATTATTGGCTACAAATACAATACGATACATATGAAAAGAAATACAGTTAGATATATAAGGGTGGGGTGGGGAGAAGATATTAGGAAAAACTTGATTTCCTATGAGGGTTGGGGTGGTGGGAGAGATTAGGGAAAACTTAAGTTACCTAATATCTCTCCTCACCCCCACAGTTAAGGCTACAAAATAGTTAGGTGTACCTTAACACCCAATATTGGTTGTTTTCACTCTT
>JASDQU010301508.1:524-13753 GCA_032191745.1 Picea mariana
AAATTAGCATTATTGGTAAAGATACTCTAGACTCAATCACCTAATACTTAATTTCAATATTTGAATATCTTGTGTTACTCTATGGCAATTCTCTTATTATCTTGTGTACAATATCCATGCCTATCTCTATTATGATAATAGTTTTATAATTTCAAAAAAAATATTAATAATATTAAAGTGAATTATGTTTGTGTGTGAGGTGAATGATAATGTTATTGATAAAGCACTAAACTTGAGCTAAGATGGAAATGGGATGCAAAATAGAGTTTGGTAATTAGGGTTCTCCATGGATTCAGAGGATATGTTGCTTATTTATTTCTCAAAGGATCAATGAGGAGGATTCAATATTTGTCTACTGTGGGAATCAACCTAGGAGCAGCATAACCCTTAGTATCCTCATGGTTTATCCTATAGGGCATAAGCAAACATTATAATATAGGCAAAAGTGGATAATAGTATGGTCAATAGAAGCATACAATCTCTTGTCAATGCTCATGAATTCATAGGTACAAGGTTAAGCTAGTTGGTGAGTTTTTGGGCCACAATCCAAAACTAAGAAATCTCGAGGAGATAAATAGTTCTAAAAGGTACCCTCTCCATCATTCAATGATAAATCGCAAGTGAATATTCTCATTCTAGACTCAAATATTTGAAAAACTCACTTAAGAGGGATAAAATTGGGGGAATAAAGTGTAGTTAGTTACATGTAGTTTGGAATATATAGCCCAAGGCATAAGTTTCATTAGTAGTGGTTTAAAGAGGGTAGAATCGAGTGGTCGCATAGGGCATGCATACTAGATCTTTGGGGTTCCAAAAGAGAAAATAAGTGAGTTGAATAAAGGGTAGCCCCAGCAAGGATGGTATTAAGAGACAATATCCACTTGGAATAGTTGTTAGAATATGATGGGAAAGTAGTAATAGGAAAATTCTATGGGTGGAAAATTTCATGGAAAACCCTAAATGATTGGAAACAATAGACTTGTAGATTTATTTTAGGATATGATCCAAGGTACCACATGTTCATTAGAGGGTGGTTGGACTTTATTTTTAGGTCTATTTAAGATGCCAAAACAATTATGGAAGGTGTATGGTTTTAAGGAACTTTTGTTCTGTCAATTCATAGATGCAGTTCTTTCTTTGACCCCAAAACTAAGGTATCCCAAATGTAACTTGTCTAGATCAAAATTCCTATACTACCCATCAAAGTGTGGTTGAATATGTCCCTATTTAGGGAGATTGGGAAGTTTTTAAGGAGAATGCTAGAGATTGACCAATATTTCAAAACCATTGTTAATATAATGCTATCAAATGTGTTAATCAAGATTGAACTATCAAAGGGGCTGTCAAAGACTCTATATATATTCCTTGGGGGAAATCTCATAATCAAGTGATTGGTTATATTCACATTCCTTTCAAGTGTGTGCAAATCTATATCCATGGTCATGTCTTGGAGGATTAATTGCACCATTTTCCATGGAAAGTTTGGTAATGAAAAGATTCAAAGAGTTTCAACTCTAGCTCAGAGCATGTAGGAGAAGAATATGAGGGAATAAATGAGAAAGGTAACTCATAATTTCCTTAGGCTTTAAACAAATCCAAAGAAGTATGTGGGAGGGAAATAGATGCAAACAATGAGGAACCTATAAATATCTATGTAGATAATATCACTAGCCAACCTATTTCTCAGTCAAGGATCAATTATAAGAAGAAGAAGGAAATGGAGATGAGGAAAAGGAGATGGATCTAAGTCCAAATCAAAAGGATAATTTGGGTAAGTACCTCTTTGAAATTTTTGCCAATATTAGAAATTTAAAGGAGATCAATATGGACTTTAGGGATAAAACTAGTTCTCCCACTCTAAGAGAATTGAGTAGATTGAGTAGATCAAGTCCTTTAGGTGGTGAAAATAACCTTGAAAAAATTGATAATACAAGGGTGGGAAGAGTGTACCAATCTTGAAGAAAGGGAAAGAAAATATACCTAATCCAGTAGCTAGGGGGATTTGATGATTGGGGAACCTCCAAAAATCTCTTTAAACCCCACATAATCCTCTAGTGATGGATCCTTAGGAAACCTTTCCCACTTCAAATACCTCCTAAGGCCAAGAAAAATAAAACTATCCTAAGGAGAGGAATGCAATAAGCGAGGACTAGAATGAGACTTGTTTAAAAATATTAATACCACCAATGTAGGAAGGAAATCCTTCTTGCAACATGCTAAGGAGGAATATTTGAAAGAGATTCAACAAGGAAGACAAAAATCCATTAAATGGGTTATTATAGTAGAAATAACCCCTCGCCGGGTTTAAAATGATCATTCTCTCCCTAAATATTATGGAGTTGGATAGTCCCTCCAAAATGCTTTCCCTAGATAGGTTGGTGGAGAGGCATAAGCCTGATGTGATATTGCTAGATGAAACAATGGGGGCGGGTCAAAATATGATAGGTTTGATAGGAAATATTCTTAAGGAGTGGGATTTTTTTATCTATATATGCTTTTGAAAATTATGGTGGGATCATTATAGGGTGGAAGAAATCTATTATTACTCTAAAATCATATTTTCTTGCCTCTGGTATTTGTACTATTTTTTTCTTTCAAGATATCGAAAAGAAGATAACAATGGTCAATTTCTATGGACCATATGAGGAGAGGAAGACATATTGGGAAAACTTATTTTCTCAAGATTGTGTAAAGGGGGGGGGGGATGATAATAGGGGGACACCTAAATTTCACCCTCAATAGCAAGGAAGTATGGGGGGGTTCATAAGAGTTGATGTATTGGATAAGTTTTTTATACATAAGATAGAAAAGGTAGGCTATGTGGATGTGGAGCCTATGCAAATCATGCCTACTTGGAAAAATAGTAGACTAGACAAAGAAGGGGTGTCCAAGAGATTACATAGGTTTATTGTTTCTCATAATTTAATGAATCTTATGGAAAGGATAAGATCCTTGATAAAGATTGGAGGGGATTAGAATATCTACCCACTATTCTTTAAGTTGAATTTAGGAAATATTCTAAGCCAAGAAATCCCTCCAAGTTTAACCTTGCTTGGTTGGAAGATGAGGAATATATAAAGTTGGTAAAGAATAAGTAGGTGGCTTATGATGGAAAATCTAGAGTCTCAGTGAGCTACCAATTTGCAACAACTCTAAAAAAGGTAAAGGTAGTAGTGGAATATTGGGCTAAAAAGAAACATAAGAATGTGGTGAGGGTCTTAATGGGTTAAAGAATATCCATTTTTTCTAGAATTGTTTGGCAATGCAAAGCCTTTGGAGGGTTATAAAATTAGAAAGATTATGGAAGAAGATAATCAAGCAGTGATATATTAGGCCTAGTTCACTTATCAATGGGATAATCCCACCCAAGGAAATTAGCAATAAATGACTCTTCTCACTAGAGGGATATTGTTCAATCTTGATGGGGATCAGGTAAGATTGGGTATAGATCCTTGGATCAGATGCAAGAATATGATTAGATTTATTGTATAGATGATTGAAGCTCTTTAAGAGGAGTGTTATTGTTCGAATTTTAGAAGTTACAGTTATCTTCTTTAACATTCATTAACAATTGCATGTAATAGGATCACTGAAAGATAAACAATCACATAACATAAGATATATCCTAGGAATCCCTCCTGGGGGAGAAAACCCAACAACCAATTCTTCAGTATAGATTCCTTCAACCAGTACAATGTCACATTATATATCTCCACAAATACACCAATACCAAGATACCAAAGACCAAGAAACCAAGACCTCGTGCGCTAGACCTTCCTTTCTATGCTCCAAATACATAAGAGAAGGCGAGTTGTGTGTGTGTACAAATGAGAGGAACTCAACCTCTATTTATACACATATTGGAATCCCGAAAAGACGCAACCCTAAGAGGGGAAGTTTTTACTTTTACAATAAGGATAACAATAAAATAATAATTTATTTTGAGCCGATTTATACAATAATATACAATAACCTTCTTGATTTTTGACCAATACAAAAGAATCTACTCTATAGTTACATCAAAATATCAACACTCCCTCTTGAATAGGAAGGTATTATTTATTTCCATGCAATCTCATGACCATTGATTGTTGAACATATGAATCTATACATAATCGGATATCCATAGTACAACATGACTTCACAGCCAATGCATCCAAGGCCTGCGGGTATCTCTCAAATAGCTTTAATATGTCACCATGAAATCCATGATCCGGATTATTTTCCGTAGGAAATGAGAGTGGAGATATAACACAGAAATATATAGAGATATTGCAAGAGAGCCAATAATATAACAAGAGACACAGATATATATTAATACAAAATGTCTATTAATGAGCAAAATGTACAAAATTGTAGAAATACAGAGTTAAAGACTCGCTAGAATGGTGGCATCTTATCTCTGAGAAGAGATGTGACGGCTAATCGCATTCGCAAGAAGTTGATTATTACAATGAGGCTCCAAAGGCCTTTTTAAAATAAAGAAAATCCAAAACCCTAACCCTGGAAGATGAAAAGCAAACAGTTTTGTGGACCCCGTTTTGGGTAGTTTGGTGTATCAACTTCCTAGGGGCGTAACTTTGGCATACGATCTTTGTTTGGGATGCACGATATCTCGTTGGAAAGGTATCGTCAAGGAGATTCATTTTGGGGGCTCAATCGAAGCCTTTGGTTGGAAGCTGAACAAATAAAAGGTCTCAAAAACATGTAGATTGGGGATGTAGTGGAGTCTTTCTTGAAGAAGTGGTTTGATAAAAAAGAATTTAAATGACATAGGTCACTACCATGTCCTAGAATTTGGGGATCTTGCCAGCTAGGAATGCCCAAATTTTTGAAGAAAAACATATTCTTCCCTTTCAAGTTCATCTCAAGTAACTTGTAAGGTCTATGATAGTTGTCAATGCCAATCATGTTATAACTAAAATCGCTTGGCAAATTGGGAGTTTGGATATAGACAAATCCAAGGGGTGGGTTTTTTTGATGGAGTCAGTCATGGTCCTATAGGTCTTAGTGGAGCAAGGGGAATATTATATCATTTTTATGATCATTTGGTGAAGTTCAAAGTAGGCCTAGGAATGGGTCTAATAAGCATGTCGAACTCAAGGCTTTTTAGTGTCTTTTCAACTATGCAAATGAGAAAAATGTTAACAAAACGCAAATAGTTGGTGACTCTAGTTTGTTTATCACTAGATGAATTGGCATATTCAACTATCAAATATTTTTATCAGTTCGTAAGTGATCATTTAAAGTTGGTGGCAAATTCTTTTGATGAAATTTCATTCACACATTTTTATAGAGAATTAAACAAAGAGGCGTATGCTTTGTCTAAGACTACACTCTAGCCAGTAAAAGGTTCCATGATTATCAAGGAGATTAGAGAAAAATCTTTTATAACATTTTTAATAAATTTAGTTTAATTAAGAGAGCACTAATAACCGATAATGTTTTTATTTTTTATTTTGAAGAAACATTAATTAAGTTTATGTTTGCAATTCTTACAGCTTTTATTTCATAATATACTTGATTTCAATTTCTATAAAATGTTTTAGATACAATGCAGTTTTAGATACAATGCACTCTATGTTTTAAATTGTAATCGAAACAAATATCTTATTAATTTCAATTTCTACAAAAAGTTTTAGATATGATGCACTCTATGTTTTAAATTGTATCTGAAATAAATAAGTTAAGTATAGAGATTTTATATATGTTTTAAATTGTATTTGAAATAAATATCTTAGAAACTAAGTTAAGTATAGGGATTTTATATTTCAACAATATGAAGTATTCTTATCTTCAATCGTTTCTATTTTCGGAGAAGAAAGAGTTAAACCCAAAATCTTTTTGAAAAGCAAATCCAAAATATGAATAAAAATTATACCTTTTTCATTGAAAAAGGTTTACTAAACTTTACATACAAGTAACAAGTATTGAGAATTAAACACATTTCACCTTACCCTATTCAAAAATCAAAGCTATAAGTTTAATAATAAACAAATCCCATCAAAAACCAAAGCTATCAATTTAATAATTGACAAATTCCATCCTAATTCAATAGATAAATGGAGCCTACCTATCATTGACATTAACCGTGGGAAGATTCTGGTGGAAATATTGAAATATATACGAAGATGGAAAAAATCATACGAAGCAAAGAATAAATTTTATTAAATTTTCATTTTCAACCATGTTAGAGAATAAGTTAAATATGATATATTAAGAGCTTAAAATATTAAAACATTGTAATTTATTTCCTCAATTTAAATTGAATTAACAAAGTATAGGTAAAATATTAATATATAAAAAGAAAAAACAAGTTTTAAAAGAATGATAATTGTTTATTTCATTTTATCATAATGTTTTTTCTATATTAATTAAAGAAGCAGTTAAAAAGTGGACAAACTTAACCAGTTTTTCATCAAATTTATTTTTCAAAGAAATTTTGACAAAAATTTTAGTTTCATTTGATAATTGGAAATTTTGACCATGGAACTTAGTTGTTAGGGGTGTTATTTCATTTTAAGAAAACCCATATTATTGGAATCTCAAAAAAAAAAATAGCATCAAGGTGAAACATTACCTCCCTCAAAAATAAATAAACTTATTATAAAGATTGAGTTTGTCCATTTTTTAATTCACTTCATTCAAAAATGCTTTGTCCTTTTTCTTTGAAATAAGAGGATAATTATTATTCATTAAAAAAAAAGATATTAAAAATTAATTAAAACATAATTATTTTAGCTTGTCTTACTCATTTGTTGTTTTTCTTTATAATATAATGGATTATCAGTTAAGTTTTTTAGTCATGAAAAGTTCATTAAATACTAGCCATCTAGTAAGAATGAAAATTTACCCAGAAATCTTAACAACCATGAAATAAAATTGACAAACAAACATTACTTGTACTAGATATTTTTAAATATAATTGTGTGGAGCGTTTTTCAAACGTCCAATATTTAAAAAAAAAAGTAAACCAATTTTTTCAAAAATTCCAATAATCTTTTCCATCATTATTTTAAACACAATAATTGTTAAAATGTAAATAATGAATGATTTTTTCCACTTCAAGGTTTAAAAAAAAAACAATATTCCTATTAATTATAAGAAAAAAAACAAAAAACATGTTCTCTTTATCAATATAAAACAAAAAGAATTTGTAAATGCAGAAAGGAAATAAATAAATAAACCTTATCCCTGTGTAGGTTAAGAAAAAAACTTATACCAATAATAAATTAGCTTATTAAATTTTACTTTAAAATAATAAATATAAATATATTCTATTTAAATTAACTAAATTATAAGTTAATGTCCTTTAGCACGGAAAACAACAAATACATCTGGCAAACCGTACATGGATATGGTATCCTATGGTGTTACTTTTTGGTGCATAGTCCGCGAAAAGGTTATGGTGATACTTGAAAAGCCCGTATTGTCAGATGTGATATTATAAAGTATATGCGAATATCCTAAAAGATTGATAGGATATTCGTAACACAATATAAGTTTCTAGGATTTATTGATAAAAAAAAATGATAAATAGGAAAATATTTTTGTTTTAGAAATAAATGGAATTAATATAGAATTTTTTCAAAACTTTGGAGATGGTTGTAGGGGTGAATTAATAATGAGTAAACGTAGTTTGACTAGTGAACGAAACTTATGTTCCGTGGTGGAAGTAGGGATTAATAATATTAAGGGGAATGTTTTAATCATTGTTAAGAGTATAGTAGAAAGATGTTGAAGATTGTTGTAAATCATGGATGAGGTTGATGTATATGTACAAAGAGGAAGGAAGATAGAAGTCTTTGAAATGCTTTGAATATCCGCATGGCATTAAGAAGTAAAAAGATAAAAGAGTTCAATTCCATTTTTCTAAGTCTTGGTGTCTTAAGGGTGAGTGAAGCATTTCATGTTTTTTGGTGCTTTGACAACCAAAGGTACCAAGAGGCATGAAATGCATCATTTATCATTAGTGAATTGAGAGGCATGAATGCTTCACTCGTCATTAGAACACCAAGTGGAAAAAAGATAGAAGTGAACTTCACGCATCATCAAGGCAACAAAATGTTCTAGATACTCCACTCATTGTCGAGTAATCAAGGGATTTGAAATACTTCACTCATCACCAAGGCATCAAGAGGCATGAAAAAATTCTCTCTGTCATTGCAATAAGAGGCATGAATGCTTCACTCACCATCAATACACAAAGAGGCATAAAGATAAAATTGCACTTCACTCATCATTAGGGCACCAAGAGGCATGAAACACTAAACTCATCATTGGGGCACCAAGAGGCATGAATACTTGACTCACCACTAGGACACCAGGAGATAAAAAGATAAAAGTTAACTTCACTCATCATTAGGGCACCAAGAGGCACAAGATGCTTCACTTATCATTATGGCATCAAGAAATATGAAATACTTCAATGATCATCAAGGCACCAAGAGTGAGTGAATGTCTCACTCATCACCAAGGCGCTAAGAGGTAAAAAAACAACAACGAACTTCACTCATCATCATGGCAACAAGTGTTGTGGCATGCTTCACTCATCATCAAGGCTCCAAGAGGAGAGATTGCTACTCTCATCATGATGTAGGGGCTAAGAGAGATCACATAGGATGAAGAAATCATTAAATAAAAGAATATATTCAACCAAGATCATTGGCAAGGCATAGTAAAGATGGATAACGCCTTTCGAGAGATTTTTTACACATGTGCCCTTTGCATGGAAAGTTTTCTTATAATCCCTATAATAAGAAAATGTATGGATTATGATGTCCTTTCACTAGAATGATTGTGAATAATGAGAAAATGTATGGATTGTGATGTCCTTTCACTAGAATGATTGTGGATTATTATTGTGGAGTTAGTAGATTAGACTGAAGTGTGCACTTGATAGAATTAGAGGTGGAGTAAAGTAAGAGCTCTTGTGAGTAAGTCTTGGGATTGTAGCGAATGGTTTTACAAATCTACTCAATTGAGTAATGAATCCTTGACAATGCAAGGGTGTAAGGGTACTTACATTAAAAAAAAATAGTGAGATAAATCCGTTGTGGGAACTATGATTCTGTATAAGATGGCCTCCCACTAAGTAAGTAGAATGGAGTTCTATTAATAATATAATAGAATCTCTATTTCATTTGAATCTGCACTTTCCATTCATTGACCTATGTGTTTGAAGATGCCTTATTTATAAACTCAACCTTGCATGGGCTATATCAAATGGTTTCTTACTCCATCACGCTTTGTCATGGCTTAAGGGTATAAAATTTGAAGCAAGACTTATTGAAGGAAAAGAAGTTAAAAATCAAGTTGTAGCTTGTGAAAAGAAATCAATGTAAAGATCTTGAGTTTTGTGACTGTGTGAAAAGTTTAGATTTTGAAGTTGGAAGATTGTAGCAACAAAGAGGTTATTGTTACAAAATAACTAAGAGAAGAATATCATTGAAGAGAGGTGCTTTGTTCCCGGTAATCCAAGGAGTGGTTGAAAAGGTTGGGTTGGAGTATAAGGTCAAATTGATACAAAGGTTAGAGTATGACATAAAGAAGTCAAAGAAAAATTGTGTAGAATGCATGAATAGAAGTTAAAGATGAAATAGAGACCATGGAGAAAAAATAAGGTTCCAAAGGTTGGGTTGGAGTATAAGGTCAAATTGATACAAAGGTTAAAGTATGACATAGGGAAATCAAAGAAAAATTGTGTAGAATGCATAAATAAAAGTTAAAGATGAAATACAGACCATGAAGAAAAAATAAGGAGTAACCAGAAAATCTGATTTGCAACCATTTTTAGGCAAAGAAAGAAAAAGTATGAGCAACTATAAATGTAATAATAGAGGAAGAGGTACCAAGGTGGTGAACTTCTTATAAAGGGTTCCTTTAAATTTGAATTTGATTATTTGTGTGCAGCACATAAATTCATGAATACAACCATGCCAAACCTCAGCATTGAAAATTGCAAACATGCTTGACATTTTCCAATGACCATTTTGCCACAATTTCATTAAACTAATATGGATTCAAGTCTTGTCTCCAAACCCCATGACTTTCAACAGTTTTTGTTGAGTGCTTTCAAGGTTGCATTCTTGTTTCCTCCTCCTTAGAAGACGGTTGCCTGTTCTTCCACACTCACACAGCAGTGGTGCATGTTGCCATGAGCTACATTTGCATCTACTCTGCATCTATAGGCCGCCATAGGAGCCTGGCATTTGTCATTCTTATTTTTCTTTATGAATTCTCTATTTTTTTTGGCGAGTCATCAGCCTACTCAGTCAAATACTTGAGCTCCAACTCCATTTTTCTTATTTAGCCTTGAGCCATTCCAGCTCCATTCTTCTTATTTAGCCTTGAGCCATTTTCAGTTGATTGTCTGTGCACAAACTACGACTAATTGCATTGAATATTGTGCCTGTTTGTAGGGCACCCGATTCTGAGAGCTGTACAAACCAAAAACAATGACGAGACCTCAGCGGTTATGTGCCAAAAATTGTCTTCATTCTAAAACCTACGACGATGATGAGAAGCCTGGTGAAAGCACAATAAAGATTGAGAAGAACTCAACGGTTCTGTGCCAAATTGCCTTCATAGATTTTACGATGATGATGAGAAGCATGGCGACATCCCAATAAAGAATAAGAAGAGCACTGAGATTTTGTGGATTGATTACGAAGTTTCACGAGTCTGATGAATTCGTCAGCTGTACATGAATGTGATGTGGGTGCAGTTGAAGCTGGTGATCATGGCTGAAGCTTCGTCAGCTGTACATGAATGTGATGTGGGTGTAGTTGAAGCAGGTGATCATGGCTGAAGCTTCATAATCTATCAATGAGAGCATTATCTATGACATTTTCGAAGTTCTAGGTAGAAAGTATTTTGTTCATTTGCCCAAAACCCTAGGTTTTAGGTTAAATGGTGAGTAAGAAATAGATTGTACTTGATTGGTTTGTGTGGGGTTTGGTTCTTCTTAGGTCACATGTTTAAACCTATGGGGAGGAGTTAAGGGTAGGGGAATTTCACTTTCCAGGGGGTGTCCAAACTGGACCAAGTATTGTACAATTCCTGGTTATAGCATCTCACTCTTGGACAGATCGTTCTTCCATCCAACATTAGCATTGATCCTCACTGTAGTCAATAAAAATAAAAAAGAGTAAGATATAGATTGCAAGATGACTTATGACCTTTCTAAAAAGTCTCTCTACAAAAATGGACAAATTCAAATTTCTTGAGTTGTCAAGTAAAATTGCATCATGATTCAATCTTTTTTTTTTTTTAATTTTGATGATCTCAAACTTTTTAAAATGTACTAAAACTTTCAAGACGAAGTTTCATATTCAAAGTTCTGATCAATCTAATAAAACTATAACTTTTGACAAAATTCCTATCGAATTTGGAGGAGAATTTTCACCAAAAAAAAATTGATTTTATCCACTTTTTAAACTTGCTCCATTCTATAATATACAAATACTTAAATAACATACAACATGATTTCCTAATTATCTACTATACAAATACATATTTCCTAATTATCTACTCAAATGGATCCTACAATATAATAAATAAAAGACAACATCATGATAGTAAGATGACCTATTCAAAAAGATACCATTGGAAAATTTATTCTATATTGATTATCATCGCCACACCTTATCTTATAATAGTTTATACAACTTTTATTTAATTTAAATTTTTATGATGGCATCCTTTGGTGACAAAAAAAAAAAATGGCCAATGCAAATTACAAGAGGTGCATGAAGAAGTATCTTATGAAATATGTTTCATGTATTTAAAGTGGCAATGTTGAGTAGATAGATTTTACTAAACCATCTATGAGATTGAATAGTTATATGAGATAATAAATAAAATAACATATTTCAGGTATCTAAAGTGGTATTGGTGAGTAGATAGATTTTATTAAACCATCCATGAGATTGAATAGTTATATGAGATAATAAATAAAATAAATAATGATTGTTTATTACTAAGATTTAAAGAGTAATTATGTAATTGTATATTAGAATATTGAAAATAATTGATTAATATGAATTGATGTTTACAATGAGCCTCATGACAATGTACTTTATGTATTGATTGGTTACGAGGTGAAGGGTTTGTGACCCTTCACTTTTCATTAATCTAATTATTATTATTATTATCATTATTACTATATTATTATTGTTGTTGTTGTTGTTGTTATGCCACCCCTTAAAGAATGTTTTTTCATCAAAGCATAGTAAATAGGATTCTCTCTAGCTAAGCATGCTTTCTTGGTGGCATCATCATTGTCTTTGTCTAGTTGTAGGGACTTGACTTCGTTCTCAACTTGAACATTGACGAGGTTCTTTTATAGTGTATGCATCATATTTTGAAGTGTTTTTACTTGATTGTTTAACATGAAACTTTGATGCTCCTTGGTAACATATTTTCCTTTTTTTCATTGTCGCAAGTTCATTTATGTTTCTTGCCCTTTTTCAATTAGTTGCAGTTCACCTTTCTTGAGAGTGGAACTTTCAACCCCATATGATTTATAATTTTTTCTCTTCTAGTTAAATTCCATGAATTGTTCTTCAAGGTTTGAGATATAAGTTCCCAACTGAATCAACTTTTAGCACCTAGTACCATATCCATCTCATTCAGTGATAAAGCGTAGAATCATATTTCTAGTTCTAGTTCTAGTAATTGAACACATATTGTATGACATCTTCCTACTCCCTTGACCTTTTGTCCATTGAATGTTGTAATTGTGAGGCCCTTGGTGGGGTACACAAAAAAATTTAGTTGCTTAGTGAATCAGAATCTACAAGTATCATTACATTTCTATACTTTATGATTCCTTTAAGCTTCAGAGTCTTAGGTTGTAATTTCTCCGTCATGGTTTTAGGTGGAACTATAGATTTTCTTTCCACTTTTCTTGGATCTTATCAACCTTCCTTAGATGAGGTGGAACATCTTTTGTAGTTTGTTCTTGTATTTGTTCTTTTCGAGTAACCATTTCTTTTTGGGGATCTTTTTCTTCATTCCTATTTTGTGATGTGCATGAGATTGATGCTAATGACACTTTTTGTGACGTTTGATCATTTTTGGATTCTGAATTGTATCTTTATTGATTTCATTTTCTAGGTTCAAGATTTCTACTTCTTTTCCATCTATTATATTCAAATCATGTAGTGACTTGTCTCCACGTCAATGTTCTAGAAGCCATTTTTACCACATATATGACAATTGTTTCT
>JASDQU010301509.1:0-13848 GCA_032191745.1 Picea mariana
CAATCCATCATCTTGGATCCTTGATTCAGGTGCATCGAACCATATGGCTGCATCAAAATATGAATTTTCCTCCATCGAAGAAAGCACCAGATCCCCAATTTACTTGGAAGATGCCACACCCGCAAAGGTGTGCGAAGAAGGAACTGTTGATCTTGAAGGGGGATGCTTCAAAAATGTGTTTCATGTTCCCTCGCTATCTACAAATCTTCTCTTGATATATCAGATCACTCATTACGGCTCTGGAAGGAAGGTGGAGTTCACTCCGGACTCCACAGTGATTATCGACATTTCCACAGGCTCATAGCTTGCACATGGAATTGCAGATCACGGTTCTCGTTTGTATTTCTTCTCCCACTTTGTTCCTAAATCTATTAGCACTGTATTTTTTTCACAATCTAATAATATAAGCAGTTTATGGCATGAAATATTTGTCCATCTAAACTATAATTACTTGCATCAACTCAACAAGGAAAACATGGTAGAAGGATTGCCAACTATTAAATTCACAAGCGGTGTATGTCAAGGATGCATTCTTGGCAAGCATCCAGAGCAAAAGTTTGAAAAAGGGAAGGCACAGAGAGATTATTCACCTCTTGGGATGATTCACAGTGACATCACGAGCCCATTCCCGTAGCCTTCAATCAGTAAGGCTCGATATATACTCACCTTCATAGATGATTTCTCTCTCTTTACTTGGGTATTTTTTTTGAAATTAAAATCGGAAGCATTTGAATGCCTTATAGAATTTAAAGCACTTGTTGAGAATGAGTCTGGGTGTAAGATTAATATAATCCATACTGATAATGGGGGGGATTATGTCAACAAATATGTGCAGCAACTTTGTATTGATGCAGGTATACAACTACAACACACAGTGCCATATACACCACAATAGAACGGTGTTGCGGAGAGGAAAAAATGGTCCTTAAAAGAGATGGCCAATTGTATGCTACAGTCGAAATCATTAGCTCCCAAGATATGGGATGAAGCTATTAATTGTGTATCATACATTCAGAACCGAGTTCCTCACAAATCACTCAAAGGCACCACTCCTTTTGAATGTTGGACCGGTAAGAAACCGAAAGTGTCACACTTTCGCATTTTTGGTTCACGAGCATGGGCTCACATTCCAACAGATAAGAGGAAGGATTTGGAGCCTCAAAGTGTTGAATGAATATTTGTTGGATATCCTGAAGGTGTCAAAGGATATATATTTCTAGACTCTCACACTGAAAAGTCAATTCTAGCTCGAAGTGTGAAGTTTGAAGAAGAATCACTGCATGATTTTTCAGAAGAACCTGTCGAGGAACCGCTTGTTGTCACTAATGAGGAGGAGTCAGAAAATTATTCGATCACTTTAGAGAAGACATCTGAGCAGCCTTTTGGTTCTGATACAGAAGATGAGGAGCATTTCATGGCTTCTCCAACTCAGTTGCCAACTTGGGCAGAGAAAATCCTGCAAGATGCGGGTGAACTAGTCGGTGATCCTACAAATACAAGAAGGCCTAGATCACAGTTTTTTGGGGCTCCTCAAGCCCTAGCTACCACGAAACCATTTATTCCTATACATTTCTATATGAAACCTGGTTCATATCCAAAGTCACACTCTGAGGCTGTTGGAAACCCACTTTGGGAGGCTGCCATGGATGAAGAGTACTCTACTCTTATGGACAACAACACATGGGACTTGGTTCCACTTCCGAAAGGAAGAAAGCTTGTTCGATGCCGATGGATATATAAAACAAATATTTATTCATATGGTGAGATCAGAAATTACAAATCTCAACTTGTTACAAAAGGATACTCACAGGTACATGGCATAGACTACACAGAGACATCTGCACCTGTTGCAAAAATGGACTCCATTCGACTAGTTTTGGCCATTGTCACTTCTCGCAGATGGGAAGTTCATCACATGGATGTGAAGAGTGCATTTCTTCATGGAGATATCAAGGAGGATATATATATGGATCAGCCATTGGGATACATTCATAACTCTTCCCTTGTTTGCAGATTAAATAAATCTTTGTATGGCCTAAAATAGGCTCCCAGAGCCTGGTATGCAAAGATGGATTATTTCCTACTTTCCATTGGATTCATTCGATGCAAATTTGATCCAAATGTTTATTTGCTGCAACATGATGATTTCATTTTTCTGATATTACTTTATGTATATGACTTACTTATGACAGGGAACCTTACTTCAGCTATTGATTCGACAAAATCAACATTGCACGATCGATTTTCCATGACAGATTTGGGACTGTTGCACTACTTTCTTGGTCTTGAAGTTTCTCAGTTTACTTTAGGGATCAATATGGCATAGTCTAAGTATGCATCATATATACTTGTCTGCTTTCAAATGATATAATGCAAGCCAGCAGCATCTCCCTTTCTTTCGAGGGTCAGATTTGAGGATGCGGGTACTACACCTTTGGTGGACAGTACACTGTATCGATAGTTGGTTGGGAGTTTGATGTATCTCACTCACACCCAACCTGATATCTCTTTTGCAGTAGGAGTTTGTTCTAGATATATGAAAGAGCCTCATGAGCTTCACTGGAAAGCTACAAAGAGAATCCTTAGATATGGGAAAGGTACTCCCAGTTTTGGTATCTTTTATGCTGCAGATTGCCCACTTTCACTAATTGGGTACACAGATTCTGATTGGGCTGGCGATGGTACAAACTGAAAGTCCACCTCTGGTTGTGTTTTCAGCTTTGGTTCAGGGCCATTCTATTTGTCTAGACACAAGAAATCCATGATTTCTTTATCTATAATAGAGGCAGAGTATAGAGGTGTAGTGAATGCAGCTACACAGGATGTTTGGTTGCAGGAGCTTCTCTCCAAGTTTGGTATTTAGTATCCACTTTTGACTATCATATTTTGTGAAAATCAAGGGTCCATTCAGATATCGATTGATCCAGTTCAGAGGTAGAGGACCAAGCACATCGAGATTCACATGCATTACATCCACGAGTTGATCTGTGATAGATTCATTTCACTGCAATACTGCCCCACAGAGTAGCACGTTGCAAACATCTTCACCAAGTCCTTCACTGAAAAGAAATTTTCCGAACTGAGAGCCATGCTTGGAGTGGTGGAGATAGCTGAGTAGGTCACTTTTGGCCACTCATAATTTTTCCTCTTTTTTTTGGAGGGGGGGGGGTTCCCACGAGGTTTTCCTTCTTTCCTCTTTTCATGAGGAGTTCTTTTATGTAATGAGTACCTAAAATGGCCAAGTTGTCGTGACTCAAATTTTTTGTCATTATAGTTAGGCTTAAGGGGGGGTGTTGGAGCATAACCCTAACTTACATTAGTTTATACCTAGCTTATAATCCTAGATCTTGGTTAATACATTCCATCACACTTTATTTCACCTAATTTGGCCACATATAGAAGAAGGGCGCCTCATCCCTAGATTTTAGGGAAAACTGCTATTTTTAGATCAAGACTCAACTCCCAGTTCTTGATTTTCTTGATTTTCTTGATTTATTCTTTATTTATTCCAACTCCCCCATGAAAAAACTCATCTATTATTGGAGAATTCACACCTCTTTGAGTGAGATATTTATTCCTTAATTAATGATTTTTGTTGTTACTATTATTAGTAACTACTATTTCAGGTCAGTTAAGTGAGTTGGAACTACTTCTCTTGTCAGTTAAGTGAGCTTAAGTGAGATAATTTACATCACTTGACTCTTGTGGGAATTAATGAGTGTGTGACATGTGTCTTTAGTGGTCTAGGTCGAACTATGTGGTCTCCCTTAGCCTATGACACCTATTTTAGCTTTTTCTAGCTTTTTTTTACTAGAATTTCTATGTTGGAAATTTTATATATTCACCTCCTCTCTTCTTTTTTAGGATGGTTGCTCATGTATATTCATTTTTTATTAATATAATCCTATGATTTATGGAGAAAAAAAATTCTCTCGTCTCTTGAATATCAACAAATTGTATGTGTTCAATTCAACTAGAATTCTAGATCTTTCGGGGTTTCTGCAGGAATTCCACACCCTATGCAATTTACCAAGTTTTAGTATGGGAGGGTTGAAAAAATGAACTATTGGGTTAATTGTCCCTTAATTTTAGGGGTGTTTCTTGAGGGGAGCTCCTTATAACTCATGTGGATGATGTGTTATGGATGAGGGGAATAATTTTGGGCATGGGGTTCATGACATATAAGGGGTTGTAGTGTCTCACTTATGGGTTCCTTTGTAGAGTTTATGCTAGACCTTCATTTTCAATGCATCCTTTTTCCAAACCCATTTATTTCCATTAATTAATTACTGATTCAAAACCTTGGGTACTCCCTAGAGTGAAAACAATTATCTTGGGGTGAAGCACCACAAGGCCACTTGAAGCTAGAGGTACACAAAGTTACATATGCAAGGAAATAAAGGGACATCGCATGAGTGCAGACACATCAACCAGTGGGGATATTTATATTTATATGTTGTCTTTTGCATGTATTTGATTTTTTAAGAGAATAATTTCATCTCTCTCAAGACCTCTTTGGGAGAGCCTTTGGAAGGTTCATAATCATGCTTTTATCTTTTTCCATCCACAATCATCTAGGCCTTCATCCCCTTCTTCCCATGAAGTGAGGGACAACCCCTTCTTGGGTTGGTACACCCGAAAAACCCAAAAGGTGAGGAGATGAAGGGATGAAGTGTGGAAAGTGGCAAGTATGGTCAAGAATGACACAATGACTTGTCAAAAGGAGCTCCAAATAGCATACCTATCCCTAAGGGTGACCCACTTACTAGAGAACAATGTCAATCACTAAGTTGAAATAGGGAAAAGAGAATAATTTCCAAGAAAATGTCACATAATCAAAAGCAGTAATAGATGTAACAAAATCAAATGCCTCAAATATTGAAATGAAACCCACCATAATACCTTATGTGTATCTCATGGAGCAAGACCCAATGTTTTCTGGAGATTAGATGATGTGGTGGATACCGTCATGATCAAATTGGAGCGTGGTGGTGAGGTGGGTCTCCATCTATGCAAGTGGACACTACTGGTCAAGTTGTTTCTTAGTACTCCATGTCTGCAACCTGAAGGCCTTGAGACATCATCTCCTTAGTTATCCCACAAAATGGGGATAAAATCTTGCTCTTACTTGGGGACATGTGCTCGTCATATAGTGCATGAGAACTGAAACATCTTTTGGTAGACCTGCTCCTACACTGAAACAAAAAACTGTAAAATCTAGGGTGGTTCTATCACACTTCATCCATATATATCAAAATCAGAAATAAAAAACTAATCTACAAAAAAAAACATATCATTTTTTCAAACATTTCTAAAGTAAGCATGAAATCAATATGCAAGTAGAGAAAAATGAAAAATGAAATGCATATAAACTAACCTGAGAAATCAAGATGCAGATGCAAGGAAATAAAGATGACCTACCTACTTACCTGGGGCATTGGGGCCTTGAAGATCAAGTGATAGGTTATATCAAGTGAAGTCATACAACCAGTGCAACCAATTGATCATCACATCAAAGTATCTCCCCCTGTGATTAATTATTTAAAACAACAAAGATAAGTCAAGCACGTAGTGATCGTGATCATAAATAGATATGTAATCAATCGTGAAATGAAACTCATGGATATGGGTGGGAGGGAGGAAATCTTGTTGTAAAGAATATTCACAACTCTAGTCATCCCAGGAATACTGCCTGAAGTGATAGCCACAAGCTTGATCAACCCACATCTGAATAGGAATATCACACATAAACGACGGTTAATCTTCATTCCCTCACAAAGATCAACTTCTTACTGAAGAATGCTCGAGGAGATGAAAGAGAGAAAGAAAACTGCATGGATTGGAGAAGAAGATAAGAGGTAAGGGATAACCTCATTTCTAGAGAAAAAATTGTCCCTTGGACTTAGGAAACATTGCTTCTTTGTTTGTAAATCCCCACCAAAGTTCTCAATATGAAAGTACTTATGTTTGGTAGTGTGGACCTCGAAGTTCCCCGGGTTGGACACAACCTGGTTTATATCAAAGTATAAGCATGATGGATGAAAATAATCACAAAAACAATCTACATCACAACCCCCAAGGGATGGTCAAAAATCATCCAAAAAATTTTGCATCAAGTCATCCTCGAATGGACAGAACAAATATGTAATCATATCATCATCAATATGCCAAATATTTGAATCATACACGCATGAAGACCAATCCTCTGAAGATAACACCTCAACCCACTCTTTTTGAGAGCTACCCTCAATTTCATAGATGGGGTTTCCATAAAAAAATGATCTAACATCTTATCTACATGTCCTAGTTTGTATGCACATGTCTATATGATCATCAACCAAATCCAAGGGTCCTTTCATAAAACCATCAATATGACTAAAATTAACCATCTCTTTGTCTTCGTCAAATGTATCGTCCATATATTCAACATGAGAAAATTCATCAAGATATTCTTGGTAACTTTATTCAAATATTTGTCCTTCAAACACTTCTTCATCTTCAAGGGCTAGTTCTTCAACATATTTTTGAAACAACTCTTTTATGTGATTCATCATTTCCTCAACAACTTTATTAGCAACCCTTTCCTTTTATATCTATAAAAGAGCCCTCCTTGAGGCATAATAAGTTCCAGATGAGGGTTCATCCCAAGGTGACATATTTCCATTGACTGAAAAGACACCTCAACGGAGTCACTAGGTGAGATCAAGACTCATCAAAGGATGGAAATGGGTAAAAAAGGGAAGGTGGAATCGCCAGATGAGCTTCAAGAAGAACTCATAAAAGGTGGAAAGGGAACATCCTTTAGGTGGAGTCTCCATGAAATCTAGGGAAAGGCTTTGGGATAGCTTGATAAAGTGTCATTAGGGTTTGAAAGATGATTCAAAATCCTCCCCAGAAACTGTGCCAAAATTTTATCACACAAGTTGTACTTTGTGCAAGGCCTGACCTAACCGCAAAGTGGTGACAACTAAGAGAACACCTACCAATTGTCACCTTAGCCAAGTATTCCCATCACTTTAGTGATGATGAAAATCACCACAAGGGGGTAATCCCAGGTGACCCTAGGGGGGTATGAGATGAAAAGTGGTATGATGGAAGTGTGTCCCCTATAGGTCAGGTTACTAGATGGAAGAAGGCTTGAGGATGAGTCTCGACAATGGTTTAAGGTTTCCAAGTCCTTGGGTACCTGCTAAGAGTGTTTGTACATGCCTGAGACACAAGAAAAAAAAATTGTATGTAGTATATTTTAGATGGAAAATAAATTTAATATTGTTGTCCCTATTTGCAATAGTCAACACAAATAAATATCAGTGAAAAAATTATTATTAGAGCTGCTAAAAATATTCTAAAAGTCATGTAAATGATACAAGAGCTTAAGCTAGGTACAACTAGTACAACTGAAGATTGAAAGATCAAGAATTTAGCATAAATGTAAGACTTTCATAAACAAGTGTTGAAGAGATATAATTTCAGCCTTATGGATTTAGAAAACAAGTTGTTACAACAAAAAAATAAGCCACCAAAATTAGCAAATAATCCACCCAAAAAGTGCATTGAAACTAGTAGATTATAGGGGCAAATTACTAGAAACTTTTGACAGTTGGAAAAAGAGTTATTTAGAACGTTGTTTAGGGTTTTATTCAGCCCTAATGATTTTGTATTAAATTTGTAACAACAAGAAGAAATACTTGGAGAAACAAAATTCCCTTGTGGCCTTAGCAAGCTTAGGACACAAAAAAATTCCAAACTTAGATGATCTCAATATCTCATTTTTTTATGATTCCCAATGCAATGATTTATTTCTCCAATGCATGAATATTAGTGTCTTTATATTGGGTAAATGGATTCTCTTTATTAAACAAGTTGTATGATTCAATTCCTTAGGTTTTAATCCCTTTTACTCCCCAAGGAAAACCCTAACCAACAAGGAAAACCTAGAAGGGTGTAAGCCCTTTTACTCCTCCTAGTATCCTTTGAACCAAAATTATTTCAAACAATTAAAATGGACTTGGAGGGGGTTGTATTCCCTTATAATAACCAATAAATCATCACATTAACCTTACAACAAATAAAATATAGCAATAAACATGAATTCCTTACCTAGTTGGAGCATTAACAAGAGGAAACCCTAATTCACCAAGAAAATTCCACCATAAAGCAAGAAACAATCCTCCAAGAGAGATAGCACATCATCCATCTATCAAATAGCAAAGATAAACCATCACAAGATAATGTAACCAAGGGAGATAGAGATAAATGCCCAATTAGGGCACAAATTTTAGGCAAATATCCTTCTCCACATGGGAGAGCTATGATGAAAATTAAATAGAGTTGATCTCTATTTATACAAAATGTCTTAAACATAGTGTGTCCACTTAATTTTGGGTAAAACATAAGACACGGGGTAAAAAACCCTTTATATTACCCCTTTAGGCTAATTTTTTAGGCTTAGAGACAGGTGCGCTAGGCCTCCAAAGACCATATGTCCTCAATCATTTCCTTTTCCTCATATTCCAAAGCTTCCTTCCTTCAAAATGTGCCATTTTTCCTCATCACAACTCAAAACCCATTCAAGCATGACATCAAGCCTCTTAAGGTGATATTTTTGGCCTACAAAGTAAGTCGTTTGACTTGTGAGGGCATGGTGAGGTCATCCAAGGTGTCTTATAGGAATCCAAGGGCAAGTATTCTTCACCCATCATGTGGGCCCTGGTATCCAACCTATGGGCTTGAAGCCCCATGGAAGCCCAAGCTAGGCTTGTTCCTCCAAATTTGTCCACCAGCTGGGTCCTGCAAAGATAAATGGATACGCCCTCAAAGGATCTCAATTTAAAGCATCATGATGAGTAATTAAAAGAAATAAAATATCCATTCAATCAAGTACATCCAAATCACCTCATCAAAATAAACTAATTCTCAAAGACCCTATGCAATTTACCAAGTTTGAGTATGGGAGGGTTGACAAAACAACCTATTGGGTGAATCGTCACTAAAGTTTAGGGGTGTTTCCGGAGGGGACCTCCTTCTAAGTCATATGGATTATGTGTTTGGACTAGGGGAAGACTTTTGGGCATGGGATTCATGACATAAAATGGGTTGTAGTGTCTCACTTATGGGTGCCTTTGTAGAGGGTGTGTTGCACCTTCGTTTTCAATGCATCCTTTTTCCAAACCCATTTATTTGCATTAATTAATTAATGATCCAAAACCTTGGGTACTCCCTAGAGTGAAATCGATTATCCTGGGGGGAAACACTACAAGGCCACTTGAATCTAGAGGTACACAGAGTGCCATATGCAAGGAAAGAAATTGACACTACATGAGTACACACACCTCAACAAGTGGGGGTAATTATATTTATATGTTTGCTTTTGTAGGTCTTTGATTTTTTAAAAGAAAATTTTTATTTCTCTCAAGAACTCTTTGGGTGAGCATCTGGAAGTTTCATAATCATTCTTTTATATTTTTCAGCCACAAGCCTCTAGGCCTTCAGCCCCTTCCTCCCATGAAGTGAGGGAAAACCCCTTCTTGGGTTAGTACACCCGAAAAACCCAAAAGGTGAGGAGATGAGGGGATTAAGTGTGGAAAGTGGAAAGTATGGTTAGGAATGGAACGATGACATGTCAAATGGACCTCCTAGTATCATACATATCCCTAAGGGTGACCCACTTACTAGGGTGCAATGTCAATCACCAAGGTGAAATAGGGAAAAGAGCATAGTGTCCAAGCAAATGTCACATAATCAAAAGCAGTAATATATGTAAAAAACTCAAATGCCTCAAATATTGAAATGACACCCACCATAATAATTTACTTGTACTTCGTGGATCAAGACCCACTATCTTTCAGAGGCCAACTGATGTGGTGGATACCGTCATGATCAACCTGGAGCGTGGTGGTGAGGTGGGTCTCCATATTTGTAAGCGTACATTGATGGTCAAGTTGTCTCTCAATACTCCATGTATGAAACATGAGGGCGTAGAGACATCATATCCTTAGTTATCCAACAAAATGGGGATAACAATCTTGAAAATGAACAAGTTCCAACCATGATGGGGTCACCATTCTACAGATGTTTCAACATTCTCCCTCCAATGGATTCTACAAGTGAATCACCTGATTCTTCAATGAGATAATATACATCATATCTAAATGATTAATGAGAAGCATAGTGTTCCCCTCATGTTCACTATATATTTTGATGTCTAACTGGCCAAGAGTGGCATCAGTTGGATTATGTGGGTTCACGATACAAACATCCACTGTGTAAGTCTTGTGAGTAAATCTTTTGTGGGATTATTATGAATCATCCAAAGTGTTTCTTGTTAGGAATATTTTCTTTGTCATCCAAAAAATATTGATGGGTCCCCTCATGTCCATTGGAATTTCATGTGACAATATAACAACTATTGCCATAGTTTCCCCATCATCCTTAAACGACATCTGAATATTTTTGTAGTGCAGTTTCTTTTGAATGGAACAAGTAGGTTATTGGTAACTAGTTACCTTCTCATTTTTCTTTAAGAAGAAGGCCTGGGATCTCCTTTAGGCCATTAGGTTTGAGAAGGAGAGAGCTCTGTCATTTTTCTGAGTCTATATTAGTCTGAGTACTCTCTTGGCCTCGCATTGTTAAGTGATACTGGTCAATCAGATACATATTTTAGTAAAATATATTGAGTCTATAATATTATGAAATATGATCTCATCCTTGTACTACTAAGTGGTATTGGCTGATCAGGAAATGAATTAGGTTTTGGCTTAGGTCGATCCCCATTGTGTTTTTCCAAACCGAAATAAATAATTGGAATCATGGCATAGTCTTGAGCAAGTCCAAGATGGAGTTTTCCAAAACCAAGATAGAATATCTTGGTCTGACCCTATCTAAAGGAAGAATAGAGCTAGAAGAACATGTTCTCAAAGAATTATCTGAATTCCTTGATATTATCCTTGATAAAAAGCAGCTGCAAAGATTTCTTAGTAGCCTTAATTATATCGGAAATTTCTATGAAAACCAAGCTAAAGATGTAAAATATCTTCAGAAGAGATTAAGAAAATAAATATCTCAGAACATGAATATGACAAAAGTTTTACAAATCATCAAGTAGAAGATCCAACATATTCCAAGTTTACACCTTCCAGACATCAACTTGCCATTTATTCTTGAAATTGATGCTTCAGACAAAGTATAGGCAAGTGTCTTGTTACAAAATCACAGTAAGAGGGAGCATGAGTATATGTATTCTTATAGTTGTTTCAAAGGTGCATAATTATAGTATCTTTCTTCACATAAGGATATCTTAGAAGTAAAAAATGGAATCTAAGAGATTCAGGATCTTCCTCAAACCAATTAATTTTACAGTCAAAACATATCTCAAACACATGAAGGGAATGTTGTCAAACCATCATTTGCTAGATCAAGGAAATAACAGAGTGTTGAGATAGAGATTTTGGCTAGAAAATTATGAATTCGAAATAGAATATAAACTTGGAAAAGAGAATTTCCTTGTCAAATTGCTAACTAGATAAGCCAAGAATTACAATGAACATGAAATCCAACAAGACATAGAAATCAATATGATCAACCATCAAATAGGATCATCCATTAGATTGATCCAACGCCCACACTCAGCTCTAAAAGGTTCTCATTGGGTTCTATTATGTAAATATTGCATTGTTTATCTTTATCTAGAGTGTGTTTCTAGGTATGTTAAGTCGAGTCCTTATTTA
The DNA here is from genome assembly GCA_032191745.1 of Picea mariana. NCBI lineage: Eukaryota > Viridiplantae > Streptophyta > Pinopsida > Pinales > Pinaceae > Picea > Picea mariana. The sequence continues at coordinate 11,727 of JASDQU010301509.1, forward strand.
TAGTATATTTTGTACAAATGGATCAATGGGTATACTAATATTGAGTCTAATGTGTAGCATTTTAGGAATTCTCTCAAGATGTATTAGGGAGATGTATATTTTGAACATTTTGTAGGTCAAAGGCATATTTTGTTTTATGAACCATGGTTTTGGTATACATAATTATGTAATATCATGTTGTATATAAAACATGTAGGTTGTTTCTATTTTATATTTGAATGTAGTACAATCCACCAGGTGTAGTATAACTAGTGAGGTAATGGGGGGGCGGGGGAGAAGGGCCCATAGTGATAATAGTGGAGGTCATTCAATGTAAGGAGGACTAGGTCCACTATATTATTAAATTAGGCCCACTATGGTAGTTATATATATTAATGTGAAAATAATAAATGTGAAAAGGCTTTCTAGAATATTCCTTCTCTAGAATGTTTCTAGGAGATCGAGAGTACTATACAAAGAAGTGTAAGCAATGTATTGGAGAATAGTGAAGAATATTTTTATTGTAGCAATCAAGTATTGTTTGAGGAGTGTTATCCATCCATAAGGATTAATATATGTTGTTACCCTACCTCAAGGGTTTTGACTATTTCTTGTGTTGAATATTTGGTGAACGGTTTGGTTTATTATTGTTGACATTAAGGGTTTATATTATGATATATTTTCATATCTACTCAGCTACTCAAAATTTGGTATTAGAGATGTTTCCTTGGCCAAAGAAGTAATATTCTAGATATCCTTCTCACATTTATTATTTTCTCATTAATATATCTAGCTACCATAGTGGGCCTTATTTAATAATATAGTGGACCTATTACACCTTACAATGAATAGCCTCTACTATTATCACTATGGTCCCTTCCCCCCCATTACCTCTCTAGATACACTAATGTAGTGTACCTAGAGATGTAATGGGGGGGTCTCTAGATACACTACATTAGTGTACCTAGAGAGGTAATAGGGGGTCTCTAGATACACTACATTAGTGTATCTAGAGAGGTAATGGTGGGGGGGAAGCGAAGGGACCATAGTGATAATAGTTGAGATCATTCATTGTAAGGTGGAATAGGTCCACTATATTATTAAATAAGGCCCACTATGGTAGATAGATATATTAATCCAAAAATAATAAATGTGAGAAGTCTTTCTAGAATATTCCTTCTCTAGAATGTTCCTAGGAGATAAAGAGTGATATATAAAGAAGTCTAAACTATGTATAGGAGCATAGTGAAGAATATTTTTATTGTAGCAATAAATTATTTCTTGAGGATATTTATCCTTCCATAAGGTATTACCTTACCTCAATGGTTTTGACTATTTCTTGTGTTAAATATTTTGTGAATGGTTTGGTTTATTCATATTGATATTAAGGGTTTATATTATGATATATTTTCAGATCTACTCAACTACTTAACACCAGAATAATTGGAGTGGATAGATCTACATCATTAAATATAATTTTTATCCAATAGATGAAGACTTCAACAAAGTCAGTCCCAAAGATTTCATCCTGCAACTCAGGTTTGAAATTGAAGAAGTTGTGAAATCTGAAGCCTAGTTTTGTTTTTTCATTTCATATGAAGGTAGTAATTTGAATATTAAATATCATTGGCCACTAGATCCACCATGTTACCAATTTAAGAGTGAATTTTTGGGTTATTCTTGTAATCCTAAAAAGGAATGAGTTCCATCCATGATGGGGTCACATTTCTATAGATGTTTCAACATTCTCCCTCCAATGGATTCTACAATTGGATCCCCTGATTCATCAACGAGATATTATACCTCATATCTGAAAGATTAATGGGAAGCATAGTAGACCTCTCAGGTCTGTTATAACCCTAAATTGCACTATCCCTGCTTACCTGGCATCAGGCCTACTCATGCCTCTTACTAGCCAAAGCTACGTTGAGTAATTCCTCAAAAAACCACTTAAAACAAGCAACCCGTGCCCTAAATTCTCACTGGGCGCGGGCATCCACTTGTTGTCCTTATACTGCACGCGGGCATCCGCAGGCTAACCCAAAACAGCCCGCGGGTACCTAACAAAGCAAAAAATCAGGAAAGTTTCCGCCGGGACACGAGGCTTTTTGTCAGTTAACTGGAACTCCGAGCCATGCAGGGC
>JASDQU010301510.1:0-13847 GCA_032191745.1 Picea mariana
TGGGTCTCGTCAATTTCTATCGCAGGTTCGTGTTGGGATTCTCTCATATCGCATGGGCCCTTAGCCAAGTAACCACGGGTGGGGGTAAGGAAAAATTTGTGTGGGGCGTGTCCCAACAACAAGCCTTCGATGACTTGAAGCAATGCTTGTGCTCATCCCCGGTACTTTCATTACCAGACCTGCAACATCCCTTTGAGATCGAGACAGATGCTTTAGACTATGCTGTGGGCACCGTTCTCACTCAACATGGCCACCCCGTGGCGTATTATAGTGAGACACTATTAGATGCTATTAATAAATACCCTACTTACGACAAAGAAATGTAATCCATTGTGCAAGCTTGCCACCAGTGGAGACATTACACTCTGGTGACGGAGACAGTCATCCACACTGATCACAAGCCACTACAATTCATGCAGACCCAAGGAAAATTGCAGAATGATCGCCATCAAAAGTGGTCCACATACTTACAACAGTTCCACCTCAACATCAAGTATAAAACATGAAGTACCAACCAAGTTTTCGATTACCTCAACCGACCTCCAGTCGCGGCACTCACCATGGTGCTATACTCTTGCGGCCATGATACCTCTGGATGGCCCCACCTCTATGAGATAGACCTTGACTTCTCCACCACCTACCAAATGTTGGGAGAAAACTCAGTGGTCGTTGATTTCCATCTTCAGGATGGGTTGTTGTGCCATCTGGGCCATATTTGCGTTCCATCAAGCGAGCACGCGAAGTTGATCTAGGAAGCTCACTACAGTCAGGTGGTAGGACACTTTGGCATCGAAAAGACAGTGGAAGTGCTGCAAAAACATTTCTACTAGTCGAAACTTTGACAGGATGTCAGCAAGTATATCAGGTCCTGCACCATCTGTGTTATTGCCAAACCAACCACTAAGAAATAGGGACTGTACACCCCTCTTCCTAATCCTGACAAGCCGTGGGAATCCATATCCATGGACTACATGTCAGGCCTCCCATTCACCAAGAGGGGAAATTACTATGTTTTTGTGGTTGTTGATTGCTTTTCCAAGATGGTGATTCTGACTGCTTGCAAGAAGAACATCACTGCAGAGGCCACTACCAAGCTCTTATTTGAATGCGTCTGGGTACACTTTGGGATTCCAAAAACCATTGTCTCATATTGGGATAGTCGATTCCTCAGCACATTCTGGTTGATCCTCTTGTCACTGTTGGATACCAAGCTCACCAAATCCACTACCTTCCACCCCCAAATAGATGGCCAAACTGAGGTCGTCAATCAGATGATCATACATATCCTGCACATGTACAATTCCAAGCACCCCGCACATGGGATGAGAGTATTCCCTATGTCCAAAATAGCTACAACCGAGCCCTGCATAGCTCAACTGGCCACAGCCCCTTTCAGGTGGGGTTGGGATTCCAACCATTGGGCCCCATGGATGTTGCACTACCCCTGGTGAACACCTCGATTGACTCGTCACCTGATCCACCAGAAGCTGACAAAGCCACTTGGTTCATTGAGAGGATCCATCACATCTTTCAACAGGTTCAAGATATTTTATAGAAGTCCAATACCAGGTACAAGCAACGTCATGATCAACACCGGGTGCCACATAAGTTTCAGGTGGGTGACAATGTTTGGTTACACTTGTAGAAAGAACACCTTATAGGGCCCCACCGGAAGCTTCGCCCACTCCAGTATGGTCCATACACCATCACCAAGGTTGTGGGTGACAATGCTTTTGCGCTCAACATTCCCCCTTTCCTTGGCTTGCACCCAATCTTCAACGTGGCTCTCCTTTGGCCATATTTCCACCATTATTGGACACCTCAGAGATAGCAGAGAAGTTGACACCAACATAAATCAACCCTGACTACATGCAACAGGAATCCAGTGATCATATTGTGGACACACAGATCAAGGGCACTCGACAGCAAAGGATCCAACTTTATCGAGTTGTCAAAGCGGGACAACTCCTGCACCAAGGAAAGTGGCTCACTCGGGGCCAAATTCAACAAAAATTTTCTCATCTGATGGGGGAACTCAATGCAATGGAGACCATTGCTTCCTAAGGGGGGATGATTGATCCATATGGATGTCGGTGGCCCCCCACCTATTCCAATTGGTTCATTTTGGTAGTTTTCCAGTTTGGTAGTTTTTTTCCTAGTTTTCAGGTCCCTAACTTGTGGGGCCATTTTGAGGCCCTAAACAACATTTTTAGAGATTAGCATAGTTGAAAATGTCCTTTATTAGATCAGACCAAAATGTTTAGTCCTCGGATAGACCTTTCCAATGGGCTATCGTGCGCCTAAAATGGATATCGTATGAAAAAGTTACGACCCCGGGAAGTTGACCAACTAACTTACCCAAACGGTGCCCACATGACTTTTGGTGCTTCATCTCCTAGGGTTAGGTTTTTGGATGTCTAGGGTTTTTGACATTCCTGTTTATTGTAAAAATACCTTCAGAGCCTCATTTTAATCGTCTTCTTGCGAATGAGCATAGCTGTCACATCTCTTCTCAGAGATAAGCTGCCACCATTCCAACGAGCTTGTTTTTCGCTGCATTTTACAGTTTCAACTTATTTCCTTATTGAATAGAAAACCAGTTTTACTGTATCTCTGTTATTCTGTGTTAAGCATCTTTTAGTAATCTGTATTCGTTTCATTCTGCTCATAAAATCCAGATCAACTCCTCTTCAATTGTCATCCAACTGCTTTTCTCTATATTTCTCTTTGCATAAGGAAGGCTAAAGGTTGGGACAAGGGGAGTGCTCAATTGGGTATATTTTCTTTACTATGATTTTCCTCCTCCTAAATGGGACCCTTACCCCTTCTTTTATAGGCTAGAAGGAGCTAGGTATTTGGTCGAATGACCAGCCATGCATGGCCGAAAGGTTTAGTTAACTTACCCAAAGCTGTGTGTTCCGTCAACAACTTTCTTTTTTTCGTTCTTTTGTAGGTACACGCGGGATGTAGTGAGTCAGCTAGAGTGTACACGCGGTTTGTAGTGGAGTAGGGCACGTGGGCCTTTAAAAAGGGTGTTTTTAAGAAGAGTTTTTCAGTACTGGATTGGAAAAGAAGGCACATGAGATGGCCTGATGTCAGGTAAGCATGTCTGGTGCAAATTAGGGTTATAACAGATGCCCCCTAATGTGTGAGGTCAGAAGAGCATCTGATGGCCAAAATACATTATCAATATTTATCAACGTACCAAACCAGTGAGCCCAGGGACCAGAATTTAGGAGGTGCCATCTGCAAAATAAAAATTGTCTCACTGAGGCGGGCATACCCTTGCTTGGGATGAAATAAAATCATGGCTACCAATCAAATACAATGTAGATCCATGTCATATAACTATATAAACTGTAGCCGCGAGCAATACACAATGGATCTACATTTCAAAATAAAAAATGTATAGTATCCATCTTCTAGAAGCTGATAAGGCCTGATGGCTGGAGATGAGGTCTTGAGAGCTCGAGCAACAACTTCAAAATATTCAAAACTTGGGTAGGAGTGTAATATGAGTGTACGACTTCACTACCTAGAGGTCTTTGACGACTCGTCGATCATAGACTAGATAATCTTGATGATCAGATTGAAGGCTTCATTGATTTCGAACAAAGACTTGATTGGACTTTCGGGATGGCCGAGCATGAGGGCAAGAGACCAACTGTAGAGGGGCCAACTCAGGCTTGGTAAAAAATTCCCTTGGACAATAGCACGAAAAATGATGAGACTCAGGCATCATGGCATTGACATAAGTTCACGATGCAGGAGGCAGCGCAAACTCTCCATATGTTTGGAAGAATAACCAAATGGAGGAGGACACAACTCTATGTAGCGAGAACAACTTCCTAAGGTCATATTAAATCCCAAAGCTTGAAGAAAAAACAAAAGGATGTGCTTTGTCCAAGGGCGACTCATTGTGCTGCCAATAAAAAGAAAAACTTTCCCCTTCCTCTTTTTGGGGTATATTTGATTTTTTTTTTTGTCTTTTTCTATAATTTTGGAAATCTTGAAAAAGAATAAAATAATGTTATGTTACAAAGGAGGAATGAGTGTTTCAAACATACTAGTTCTAGGCGCAAGGACAAGACTGATTTTCAGAGAAAGGACATTCAAAAAATTCCTCCTGGGGCCAAAGGTGTCAAGACGCAAAGGCAAAGTGCTACAGGGCTTGCGTATAAGGCATGCTTTAGATGGTTCAGTTGAGAGAAACATAGAGCCGGTCATTAGGCCAAAGACACAGGTATGCAAATGCGATTAATAAAACACACGATGGTAATGTCCTTTGATGTAATTTTAATGAGCCCAGAGAAGGTAAGCTCGGTGGTTTTTCATATTTAGAGATTCTGAAAAAAAACGTAAAAGGAGACTCCGATGGGGTTCCTTTTCGAAGGTAGTCTAGTCGGTTCAAAAAAGGGTTAAACTAGCACTGACAAGACATCTATTCAAAACCATTTTAACGAATGTGATAAAGACAAGATCACTTGACAATTTTTTCATTTTTAAGGAGTCTAAAAAAAGCTTAACTATGGACTTCATCAGGAATGTTCTTCTGGACCATTTTAGCGAGTGTGAAAGAATAAGGTCACTCAACAATATTTTCAATTTTAGGTAGTCTGAAAAGAGCTTAACTATGGACTCCGTGGGGGTTTCTTTTTCGTAAATTTAGTCCCTCAGGCCCAAAAAAGGGTTAAAATTATACCTGAGAATACTCTTCTAGATAACCGAGGTTTCTAGAGTATACCTTTGTTCATACAGTTGACCATCCAGACCGAAAAAGGGGTAAACTACTACCGGACAGACGTGCCTTCAAATTTCAGTTTAACGAGTGTGAAGGGAAACAAGATCGCTCGACAATCTTTTCACGTTTAGAGGGTCTGAAAAGAGCTTAAAAGAAGACCCGTTAAGTTTTGGGAGTCCCGAGGGTGAGGTCAAGAGTGATACAAAATTATGCGAATGAGGCTCAAACTCGTAATCAGGAAAAGCTAGTAAGGACTCCCGAGCCGATAGTCGTTAGTGACAGCATGGACACCAAAATGAAACCAGGATCTACCTAGGGAATCCATGTTAGGGTGGGATCTACCACTAAATTATGACACTTCTAAAGCAACAATGATGGTTTCTTGTCGCAACTCGGTGGGATCGATCCTATGGCAAAGAGAAAAAGACAACAAGATGCAGGAAGTAGAGGTGGAATCCTAACTTAAATGCAACGAGTCGAAAAATTGACTTTTTACCAAAGGACCTTCAAAATGACCCAAATCTCAAAAAAGTTTCCAAATGACCAAAGTAACATTTCTCGTGACAATCCAAAGAAAACTCTTGAACCATGCTAAATGATTTTTAGTTTAGAAAAAATGACAAAAAGGTAAAAAAAAATGACAAAAAGAGGCCAAAAAGTCTATAAATAGAAGTTGGCAGCTCATTATCACCATTGTTAACTGAGAAATTGACTATGGAGCCAAAAACACCCCTTCGTTAAGAAAGTCGATTCTGGGAGATTCAGTGGATGGAACGAGCTTCCGATTGGATCAAGTAATTACTACCCCGTCTTGCAATTTAATTAGTTCTTTATGCATTTAAATTCATGTTTTGGGGGGGCGTCGACCTTTTAAAAGGTCAGCCCTAGGTCCACGCGGGCTATCTTATGACAACCCAAGTGTACACACGGGCAGAGGAAAAACTGCCCACGTGTACATGCTACTGTAAGCATTACAACCAGCATGGACCCTTCATTTAATGTAAAAAATTAAAAAAGCAAGAGTTAACCCTCCTGAACTGGGTTTTTGCAGGATGTATGTTCACTGGAGGGAAAGAGAGCATGAGGATATTAGTGCATTGGTTGGGGAGGACCCAAATGTTGTTGCTACATTAATGCAATGTGGGTTGTTAAAATTATTTCTATTTCCTTTCATGCGAGCACAACCTAGGCTACTGAACGCCTTGGTGGATTATTGGCATCCTGATGTAGAGGCCTTTATGCTAGAGGGGCAGTCACTAGTTCCAACCACAGAGGACATATACTTTCTGACTAGCCTCTCCAGGAGGGGGGAACCAGTCAATTTTTGTACTTTTTCTTCCAGGCCTCACAACATATCGGAGTTGAATGGACTCCATTGTGAGGCGGGTACAGATAGAATGAGCTCACAAGTATCGATAAGCAAGATCTCATACTTATCACTGCAAGTGATAGTGTTGCTCATCGGACGAATTATTGGGTCTATGGCTTTGCTTCAGGCTTCCCGTACACAAATGAATTGTGCAGTTAAATGCTTAAATGCACAAATTTTCGATTGGAGCACCACATTGTTGGATTGTATGAAGAGGCAGCTAACAGATTGTCGGTTGCAGAATCAGATGAACTTCGGGTTTGGAATGATTCTTTGCTCTTTCTTCTTTGAAAGAGTGCCCAGTTTCAACCTTCGAGAGATGGTACGAGGGCACCAGGCTTCTCTTACCACATTATGCAAATGGGCGGTGCTATTGCTGCGATAGGGGGAGGGGGGAAGGACCATTGAGGCCTTTGATGACAACTTTTTTGCTTGGTTGTCACGACAGATCCCGGTCATATAGGATTACCCCTATGATGGGATTGAATTCTCAAGAGATCCTAAGATACCGGTACCTCCCGGCGAGGAGCGAGGAGAGATGGGTAAGTTTGCATCGTTTGTTTGTTTGTTTGTTTGTCTTTTTTGTTAAACATATGTAATTTTTATGTTGTTTTTTGTATATATCATTTTTTTTATACCAGAGAATTTGACAGATATTTGTCTATTATGTGCAGATGTGGGTCCAGCGTGACCAGCGGATTATGCGAGGAACAGGCAACTTCCTCGGCCAGAGGCCGCACCTACTGCCGCAGGGGGACCAACAATAGCAGGAGAGCTTCCATCCGGTGAGGCTGAGAGGGTTCTAAGACGAGTAGAGAGAAATTTTACCTTGCTCACTCGCACAGTCCCCATGGTAGAGATTGAGGATCCACCACCATCTATGCAGCCTCACGTAGTGGGGGCGCCATGGACATGGGTCCGGATTTTTCGACGTTTGGCAAACACCATTGATTATTACAATAGGGACCACATGCCTCGTCCTTAGTTAGAATGGACATTTCACCTGCCGAGGGCACTACTTGTATATTTTTTGAGGGCATAAGCATTATGACTCATTACTGGTCATATTTTGAGGCGCTTGCGCCCACCTATGTACTCTGATGTTTTTGATATTATATATGGATTTTTATGTCTTTTTATGTTTTATGGATTACTTTCACTTTAAAAAAGATATTTACATGTGTATGTGTGTGTATTTCTTATATGTGTGCGAGATGCCAATCTAAAATTTGATTAGCTAGAGTATCTGTGATTTGATTTAATCTCCTAGGAACATGAAAATATGTAATATAATCAAAGTTTCATACTAAGAGACGTACCCTAAGGAACCATCGGTGTAAAGTAGGATCATGAACATGGTAGACTCTTTTTAACTGATACACAACCAACTGAGCGTCTAAATAGACTTGGAGGTGAGATATACCAAGTGACAAAACGTCACGAAGCAACTCAATAACTGCGCTATATTCAACGACATTATTTGTGGTGTCGCCTAAACATATACCTCCTGAAGATAGTAACTGGCCCCGAGGTGTAAAAATTACCCAAGATGCGGAGGCAAGCCTCTGAGTGTGCTGGCTAGCACCGTCTGCGAATCCAACGAACACCTTTGATTCACTTGACATCTGCCATAGTGACAAAAGATAACATCAATCAAACGACACGTCCATAAAACCAAAAGAAGCCAAAAATTAATAGTACAAAGACTATACATATATTACAAAAAGTTACCCAAGGTGACCTACCTATGAGTAATACTTCTTGAGGTAGAGCCCATTTCTAGGCTCTGCCAAAGCATTTCCCTCAAAATCTACCAGATGGTAATCTCCCTTTTTTAGAACCTCTTTTACGATGAAAGGTCTGAACCACATGGGTTTGAACTTGCCTACCCCCAGGGGGTCCTTATCTTGGTCATAGAACATGACAAGGTCACCTTATGTGAAAATCTGAGGACGAACAGACCAATCATATTGACACTTGAATTTTTTTTTGTGAGCTTCGTTAGCTTAGGCCGCATCATGACACTGTTCGTTGAGTTGCTCGAGATATAATAAACTTTCTTCAAGCGGTGAAGTGTCTGGCAATAACTGTACTCCCAACTTTAAAGATGGGATTTGGAATTCTATGGGTAAGACAGATTCCATCTCGTAAACGAGTTGAAAAGGTGAGAAACCGGTTGCAGTCTTAACAGACGTTCGGTAGGCCCATAATGCTGAGTACAACATCAAATGCCAATTTGGCTTGGCCGAATTGATCATTTGCTGTAGGATGGTATTAAGAGATTTATTGACAGCTTCCACTTGACCATTCTCTTGAGGGTAGTAGGGTGATGAATGTTCTTGCCTCAACCCAAGCTTTGATGTTAACTCGATCATCATTGTGTTCTGAAAGTGACTGCCATGGTCAGTGACAATCTATCTCGGGACACCGAACCATGCTATAATCTGGTTAAACAAAAAGAGGGAGACAGTCTCGCCATCATCTTTGAATGTTGGCATAGCTTCGACCCACTTCGTGAAGTAGTCAATGGCTACAATGATATAATGATGCCCCCTTGTTGAAGGAGGGTTGCATGTAGTGTAATCAATCCCCCACTTGGTGAAGGGACCAATTGTGATGACAGGAAACATGGGAGCAGGATGTGCCCTCATCTTCCAAGAGAAGATCTGACACAGGTGCAACTTCTTGACCGATTCGATACAATCTTTGATTAACGTTGGCCAGAAGTAACCGGCTCGTAAAATATTTTGGGTTGTCGCCAACCCAAACAAATGACCGCCACATGCTCCAGTATGGCAATCGTTAAGCACGATAACTACTTCTTCATGAGTGAGACATCGGCACAGGATGCAATCTACACCTTGTCGATACAACGTGTCTTCAAGGATGAGATAATTCTTAGCCTAATGGCATATACGGCGATGCTCTTCGCGTGAAGTAGAGGCAGGGCTCTTCAAAGTCTGGAGATAGACAAGTATATCTCTGTACCAGGGATCCGAAGATGTGATCAAAAAAATATCTTCTCTAATAGGCGACTCTTCAGGCATAACATCACCTGACTCGACCGGAAGTTCCGAGATGAGTTCCGCAAATACCAGTGACTTTTTTGATTTTGCTGAAACAAAATCTAAGTCAAATTCCTGGAGGACAACTATCCATCTACTAATCTTTCCGCCGATTACCCGTCGTGTCAACACATATTGAAACAGATTCACAACGACAATGATGGTGGTCTTGCGGAACAAAACATAATGATGGAACCGTTGAACAACATGGATTGCTGCCAACACAAGTTTTTCGATATGAGAATAATTGAGTTCCGGTCCAACCAGGCCTCGACTTAGGTAATAAATCACATATTCTGAGAGCAAATTATCCTCCTGAACTAAGACCATGTCAATGGTTGACTCTGCTGCAACCAAGTATAATAAGAAATCTTTGTTATAATTGGGTGGCCGAAGCAGGGGGGCAGTTGTGAGGGAGTGTTTAAATGCGTTGAAAGAACATTGAGTGACATCGTTGCAATAAAAAGGAACATCTTTATTCAGTAAGTGCATAAATCCCTTTGTGATCTCGACATAGTTTGCGATGAAACGCCGCAAAAAGTTTGCTTTTCCCTGTAGACTCTGAAGTTGAAGGATTGTACATGGGGGAGGAAATTGAACTATTGCCTCAATCTTGAGAGGATCGACCATGATCCCTACCGTTGAAACTATGAAACCTAATAGACGACCCGATGTCACGCAAAAACTACATTTTTTGGGATTCAAGCGAATCCAGAAGTAGCGACTTCGCTCAAAGATAAGTCGGAGGTGCGTGGGATGATCAGTTCTCTTACGAGATCGTGATGCTAAATCATCTAAGTAGGCCTCGATGATATGTTTGACATCGTGGAAACCAAAAGACATGGCCTCCTGAAAGGTAGCACCAATGTTTTTCAGACCCAAAGGCATCTTATGATACATGAATATACCCCATGGACAAATGAATGTCGTTTTGTGTTGGTCTTCGGGTTTGATTTGTATCTAATTATATCTTGAAAAACCATCCATGAAATAAAAGGTCTCGCAACCTGCGCATTCATCGAATATCTGGTCAATAAATGGTGTGGGGAAATTATCTTTTGGACATGCCTTTTTCAAATCACGGAAGTCTGTACACACGCGAATCGTACCCTGTTTTTTGTTAACCAGCACGGGGTTTGACACCCATTGGGTCAAATGAACGGGGTAGATAAAACCTGCCTTCAAAAGTTTTTCTACTTCAACCTTAATGGCTGCTGCTTTCCTAGGATTGACTGGACGAAGCTTTTGCCGAACGGGCTTAGCGTCAGGATAAGTTGTGATTTCGTGTTTGAAAATTTTTGGATTGATGCCTGACATTTCATCATAAGACCAGGCAAAGACATCGCAGAATTCTTTAAATAAATCCGTGTAGATTCAAATCTCTTCGGGGAAATAGTTGGATCCGATGAAAACATTCTCCATGACGCCAGGGGTTCTGGAGATATTTATGGGTATGTTTTCATCAATGGTTTCCATAGTACCTTCGGCGTAAACAACATGCGTAGCCAAAGGATTGAGAGGACAAGACCTATCTCTAGTCATAGTCAAAGTGAATTCCCCTTCTTCAATTTTACTTAGCTCTGGGAGGAAGTAAGATCTGTGATGGATATCGTCCCAGGGTTTGTCTGGACTAGTCATTTCTTCAATAATTGCTTCGTCTGAGGGCAAGACTAAGTCTAAAGAATCTGTATCAGTGAGGGAACCTTGAGCCAAAATAGGCTCCAAAATCAGATCTAGCTCTTGTGCGGGAGTCGGATCAGGGTCGACGGAAGCATGCTAAACTAAATAGTACGCAACTTCTGTCACAGACAAGGGCATGGCCATACCATGGTGCCCTGTCCCTACCATCATGGCCGATGGGGAAGAAAGAATCCACGGATCGTTGAAGTAAGTCATGCGAAACGACGAAACTTGGAAAACCTCAACCTTATGGTGGTCTGATATGAACTTAACATTGCCCTGAGGAGGTGGGTAATTGAATGTACCTATCAAAGGTGGGCATAAGACAACCCCTATGTTGATGATGTCAGATTGAGGGTTATCAATCATTGCGACTGCGAATGCCCCCAATTGAGGGTCAGAATGGGAGAAAGACAACTTATCAATGGTCACGACCCGACCCTCGTGTGGAAACAACAAGACCCAAAAAACCGTCGCGACCATTGCTTGCATGGCATAGGTCCAACTCCTTCCTAACAAGAGATTGTAGTCGAGTGACGCATAAACTACTTCAACTTCGACACACATGGTTTTCCCCCCTAACTGCATGGGGAAAGAAGGGATGATGCCATGTGGTCGGAATGAATGACCGTCAAACGCGGTGAGAAGAGTAGGTGATGGAGAAAAAGTGGGCTAGCCAATGGCCTTCCAACACGCCAAAGACATTACGCATGTTGAGGCACCCTCATCAACCACCGTACATAAAATTTTTCGTGTAAAAGTTTTCGTGGAATAAACCACTACTATCTGGAATGCTACGTGGTAAGGAAGACAAGGTTTTAAATCAGTCGCATCAAGCATGATTGTACCCGTGTTAGAAGTCTTGATAGATCCTAAGGCAACTAACAGAGCCTTTCTCTAGGAAGGGAAGATCTGGAGGACCTCCAAAGCTGACATCGCATAAGGGGTTTGAGACAAATCCTCCACCACAGAGTAGTTTTGGGCAGCCCTTACATTTGGGTTATGAGAAGCTTTTTTGAACGCACCTTTTGGGATGCTTGTCGTGGTTTCACCCAATGTCTTATCGATCTGAAGGGGAAGAGATGGGATTTCAGCTTCTTTAACTTTCTGAGAGGTACCTAGCTTACTATAGTCATGTGCTCTAGTCGATATATAGGCATCACCTTTCATCATATACACATTCACAGATGCAGGATTATTTGCAGGCGGAGGGGATCCTTGACTGCCCCCATCTGTTCTTGTAGGGGCTTGGGTTAGATTTTGCCCATGTTGAAATGGGTTTGTTAACATGACAGGCTGCTACTGTGACAATAACTTTTGGGCCTCCGCAAGCTGAGGGCATTGATGAGTCGGGTGGTCTTCCACGCATAGATTACACAGATACCTTGACTTCCTTTTTTTGGTGTTGCCCCCGCCAGCATTATTAGTGGGTTTTGTATCTCCCTTACCCTTCTTACGTTGTTTCTTCTTTCCATCAGGCTGCTGGGTGGCCTTTGGATTTTTCGATTGCACGCTGTGTACATCCGACATTTGGGTAGGGGGAGCAGCCGAAACAGTTGTCTGGCTGGCCATTGTGTGCTGTATGGAAAATTGCTGTAATTGTTTCATTAGTTGTTTAGTGGGCTTTGTTTGTGCTAAACCAACAATACCATCGATATGTGGTCCAACTCTCTGTCTAGTTTTATCAAGTATTGATCATGGTACATCTGGCAAGATCTCGTATAGTAGACCGGAATGAGAATAGATTAGCTCAAGCTGTTGAGTTCTCATGATTGCATCTTCTTCGGAAAACACTCTCGACGTCGTGACGTCTTTGGATAACTGTGGGACCAAAGACTTAAGAAACCACTCAAGCAGGAATGCTGGTGGGACTGACACCTTAATCAAAGTCTTCCGGCATCTCCATTCTCGGATGTGATCAGAGATATGGTCCACCTCTGTCTGTTCGAAATTGGCCAACAATTCTGTGCCAGCGTCATATCTCACAGGTAATTGGAAATGGTTTAGGAAATCCATAGCCAATTCGCCGAAGGAAGAGTATCTTGAGTGGTCGAGCTCAATGTACCATTTCACAGCACTCCCAATGAGAGTATGTTGAAACAATCGCAACTGTATGGATTCATCTTTCAATGAATTAGACGAGCACCAAAGGTGAAAAGTAGTCACATGATTTCCTAGATCTTCGTTAGACTTGGCTTCGAACTTTGGTATGTCTGAAGGCAACTTCATCGGCATAGGGGGCCAACGCGGATCGTGACAGATAGGGTCATTCAACAACCTTGTTAAGTCTGGAAAGTTCAAGGTTGCTAGGAAAGGTAGTTTGGGTTGTTGGTGATAACCATGGAAAAAGGGGCCTGGAGTTTGACTGGCACCAGGTTGCCAGGAAAAGTTGGGTTGCTGGCCTGGGTTCGGGTAAAAACCATGGCCATGAAAAATGTACATATTTTGCATTTGAGGAGACATCATCGGCTGATTCCTGAAATAGGACGTAGATGGTTGGGTGTGCATTACATTATGAGGACTTTGGGAAGGGTTTCCCCATGTCGATCCCATGGGCATAGGTACTGCACCTTGCCCAGGGTTCCATTGGTTGTGAAAAGATTTTCCCCCGATCGACATTCTTGACGAGGGAACTGATCCTTGCCAAGAATTCCAAGGTCTTGATGCGGAATAAGTTCCTGGGTTTTCCCCCTGTACAGGAATAGTACCCTGCATAGAATTAGGTTGTCCGTAACCGGGGTTGCCCCCAGTCGGGAAAACACCTGACGAGAAAGCATTGTTACCAAATGCACCGAACAAAGAAAACAGTGTCGAACCTACAAGCATATTATGAGAAGGTGGTCCTTGACTCCCTGCTCCAAATGAACTATGGTGTGCGTGTGGCCTGGCGGATTGTTGGTGGGCGCCTCTAAGAGAAGGGGATGAAGGAGGTATATGACCTCCCCCGTAAGGGAAAGCGTTAAAAGGAGTTGAAGTGGCCCTAATGCATCCT
>JASDQU010301511.1:0-10591 GCA_032191745.1 Picea mariana
CAGAGAGAAAAACTATTCTTATGAACTCTTCTTGATCATGGATTTCAAGAGGATAATGCTCTGGAAGGACACCATGTCAAGGGACAAAACTCAGTCATGGCTTCCAAGAGATCTTCAATGGATGGAAGAAGAATGCTCTGGAAGGAACACATGTCGAGGGTCATGTCAGGGGTAAGGAGATCAGGCTCCAATAGCCCTACCGAAGATATCATCATGTCAACTACTGAATCCAAGTCATCTGAAGTTGAAGTCATGGGAGATAATGCCACATAATTGACCTGTGGCAGGGGTGATACTGACTGCATATAAGAAACATTTAGGGAGGTCATTGGGTTGATGGTCAAGTCAGGGAAACCAAAAAAAAGTTGATCAATAGTCACCATTCTTCCATCATGCGGGAAAGATATCAAATGAAAAAAAGTGGACACAATAGCTTTCATGGCATAGACATAATCTCGCCCAAGGAGTAAATCAAAATCCAAGGGGTCCTGGACTACCATAACATCAATAAAGACATTTTTCCCTCCCAAAGTTATGGGAAACTAAGGGAGGATCCCTAAAGAGTGACTGGTTCTTCTGTTACAAGTGAAAAGAGTCTGGGTAACTGACACAAGTTGAGGATAACCCAAATCTTGCCAAGCAATAGACGACAAAATACTGATGGACGAACCTTCGTCTATTAGTGTTTGAGGAACGGCCCGACCACAAAATTGTACTGTAATATTGAAGGGAATGTGAGAGGGAAGATGAGGTCCAATTAGCACACTCCAATAAAAAAGGATGGCCTCATTACTTGGAATGGTTTTCGCAGGAGAAGGAGGAATGCCCCCCGACATGGTAGATCCTGTTTCAATGAGAAAAATGTGGGCATAATTAGGTTTACTCTCTAGCGGGAGAGTAGGATCGATCGATGATGGGATAAAATCAACCACTTTGGCATTCTTCAAAGAAAGAGTGGGATTGACCGATGATGTAACTGAAGCAACCACTTTGGCAATTGTCAGTGGAAGAGTGGGATTGATCGATGAAGTCACCGGAGAAATCACTTTGGTACTCGTCATAGGAAGAGTGGGATTGACTGATGAAGTCATCGGATCAACCACTTTGGCACTCTTCGGATGAAGGGTGGGACTGACTGAGGAAGGAACTGGATCAATCACTTTAGCACTCGTCAGAGGAGGAGTGGGATCGACCGATGAAGTAACCAAAGAAACCACTTTGACACTTCTCAAAGGAGGAGTAGGATCGACTGATGGTGTAGTTGGGTCGACCACTTTGACACTCTTTGGATGAAGGGTGGGACTGACCAATTATGGGACCGGATCAACCACTTGGGTTTCACTTTCCAGATGGAAAGTGGGTCTGATCGATGACAGAATTGGATCAACTACTTTGGTGAGTGGTTCAACCGAGGATGAAACTAGATTGACCACCTGATCAACCGGATTGACCGGTGATGGAACTGGATTGACAAGTCCATCAACTAACGATGGGTTGGGAGAAATCTTATGATAACCTTTTGGAAGTTGAAGTTTTTCCGAAAGAGAAGAAGCCTCATCCATACGAGGAAAAAGGTGAGAATAATGATCACCTTTGCATAACATGCAAGGGAATTTGACAGTTATCTTCTTCTTACCAACCTTAACGTCACTAGTTAACGGGGTGTCACCAACATGCCTAGCAGGGGTTGATTACATGGAGGACCACACTTCTAAGACCTTGGGAATACCAGGGAAATCCCTTAGAATGTGGTCACCCTTACAAAGACTGCAAGGGAATTTGGGTTTCAGATTCTTTGTTTTAATCTTGTTGACCTCATCAACATTCCCAGTAAAATTAATAGTAGTTGGTTGCTTGGATCCAACATTTGATGTAGTTGGAGGCTTGGTCCCTTTCTGGTTCTTCTTCTTCTCTTTCCATTTCTTCTTCTTATCAATCTGGCTACTCGCTTGAGAGCTTTCACTAGGTGAAGAAGGAGAAATAGAAGGAGACCTGATGGGCTAAGAAGGAGAAAGGTTGACATAACGTTGATGTGTGGGTGGTGTGCTTACATCTGAATCACCTTCATTCGAGATCACCGGAGTGGAAAGAACCATACTGGTAACCCAATTGTGAGACATGGAAGGCTCAAAGTAGCAATGTAAAGAGGACCAACGTTTCTGTAAGAAGGAAAAACAAAGGGTTCCCCTGACAAAAGGGGTTCCTTCATTGGTCATTTCGGGAACTGACGCCATAAAAATAAAAATCCAACCTAGATTCTTCTAGGGAGAACAAACAACACACACTAAAAATCTAGTAAGCAAGCAAGCAAACAAAACCTTCTCACAACGAGCACACTAGTTGGTGATGAAATCCAATGTCATGGGAACAAAGTAAGAAGGGGTCAAGATAGAGCGGGTAGAAAAGTTATGCTAACGAATTGCTTAACAAAATTACACCCTGGTGCAATCTCCCACACATAATCGTGGGTATACCCTCCAAGGAGTCCGAGTGAGTTTGGCCAACGTCGATTCCAGGTACTGTGAATACTTGCTCCTCCACAGTCACCTTGTGTAAAGACCCTAAAAATATAGGCCACTAAGGTTACCAACTACAACAATGATGCCTGGAGAAAAGGTCGACAGTTCGATCCATGCGCAAGGGCAGGGTATCTAGCTCGAAATCAACTTGAAAGGATTCCACTCATCATTGTGGGTATACCTTCAAGAGACCTCGATAATATGCACAATATCTACACCAAGACCAACAAAGCAGGGTGAGTAACTCTACCAGTGTTAATGTGACCTCGTGATTGACCCTTGTGTGAGAAGGGCTTCCCAGAACAAAATGAAACAATTTGATTTCACCGATCCCTAACACAAGATTCTATGTTTGTTTTAAGCTTTGGAAAGTTATCTTTCGCACCTATTTCAAATCCCTACAACTAATCTAATGTAGGTTTTCTACCAAAAAAAGTAAAAATTTCTAATTAATTTCTGTTACAGGTAAATCCTCTTGTGGACAAGTGGATTCCCTCTTGGTATCTCGACCCCTAAAACCAATACAGAAAGGGTGCTATCATTGGCCACTGGCATCCTTTTAGATCTAATTAAACTAATATATGAAGAGGAAGAAGAAAAATCTGTACCTTGGTAATGGTGTTTGTCCTCGCAAATTCCAAGTTAAGCTTCGATCCTAAGCTCCTCGTTAGGTCCTGTAGAAAAAACAAAGATACAACAAACTTCCTATTCTATTGAGATTATCTCAAATACAGATCTATCTTCTGAAGACAAGTTCATGTGGAAAAAACATAAACTTGAAATAAATAGGCCAAGCATGTATATATATTAATGAGAACAAATGAAGAGTACTTACAATCCTTTGATGAAGGTGCAACAGACTCTTCCAGCTCTCCTTCTCCAACCCCTTTGCTCAAGTAATCTACACTAATTATGCTTCAATGGCATCTCACTTATGGGATCATAATTTTGGTGTAATTCTCAATCTCCATCTATTGTATGTTTCCTATGAGATCATAGGTTTCATACCTCCAATCTTTTCATCTATCATGTCATGTGCCCTTTCACCATGAGAAGGCCTCCTTATATAATCTTGGAGAGGCCCAAACACTTGAGAGATCTTTGGGATAAGTTGAGGATTACTCTCCTTCAGTTGTGGATCTCCCCTAATATCATGCCTTGAACTCATATTCGAATCCAACCAACCTCAGATATTGAGGGGATTCTTCCCTGATTTCCTCCAACAAACCAAAATTCGCCCAAAAAAGGCCAACGCTCCCTCAAAAGGGACATATAGCATTGGAACGCTCCCCTGGAAGAGTGTACAAAGTGCCAACTCTCCCTAACAGAGCATAGGGGAGCGCTCCCTTCCAAAAATTGATTTTTTAGTGGTTTTTCCAGTGGCAAAAGGCTTGTACTCCTTGTCAAGTGATTTCTCTTCTTCAAAACTAGTCTTTGAGGTGTATTAAGTGTTCTTATGATGTCATTAGAGGCATGACATAGGAAATATGGCAGTATGATGATTGCGACACTTGCGATACTTGTGGTCAAGATGCGACACTTGTGGACAAGATGCGACGCTTACAACACTTGTAATGACGACACTTGCGACACTATTGAAGTGAGCAATTTTGATGTGTAACAAAAGTGATTTTCCAAAGTAATAATCTCAAAATGGATACAATAATTACTTCATATATCAGGCTCAGAAGATACAGGGTGTAGTCCAATAAAATGGCCATTGCCCTTTTAAGATTTTTCTCTCTCATATAGTCCTTGTAGAATGGTTCTTATGACCACTGCAGATTAAGAAAAGATAATTCCAAAGGTATACCTATGTAAAAGGGATACTTAATGAAAAGGCCTCCGCCACTCTCCTCCCCCCAAAAGAAACGAAATATAAACCAAGAAAGGTCAAATTTTCAGCCAACCCATCCTATTAAATTCCCACTCCCATACAAAACCCTTAAAAGCACGAAAAAAAAAGACTATTACTTCTCTGATTGATTTTAGTAATCTTGTAAGGGCCTTGTCAAACATTAAATTCCATCTATGGTTCACTGATACAATTGGAAGGTCAATCAACAAGAATGAGGGTGTGACTGAACTGCAAAGGATCTAATTCCCATCACCTAAGAATGATGGAGAGAAATCAATCAACATGGAAACGATAGAAACTATTTCCAAGGTGCACATACCACTTGTGGCTTGTGGACTAATTGGATGGCACTAAAATAAATCAGAGAAAGTATGAGATGCATAGAAACAGAATGGCACTAAAATCAATAGGAAAAATTATGAGCTGCATAGAAACATAGTGGAACTTGAATAAGATTTGAAATGGAAAGAAGAAAATAATGGAGAGTCCTCCTTCAAGCTGTGGTTTGGTGGTTTAGATGGGGCGTTTTCATGTTAATGATTTAGGGTCAAACCCTGGAGTGTTGAAATTTTGGAGGGCAATTTAATGAAAAAATGAAATTTCACCACACAAGGAGTTTTCCTAGATCTAGTCCTTCTGAACTTCAGCCTTAGGGATGAAATGAAATGTCAATTATAGAAGAAAAAAGTGGACAATAATTCATCTCACTTCAATCCAACACACTAGGCAACCCAAGAGAATAGATACAAAATGTATGCCAACACGCTCCAACCCTACATTGGATTGAAAGGAATCTTATGAGAGAATAATACATAGACGAGATATAAATCAAGGGACCAATTGTATATGAGAGGTAAAGGAGGCCAACAATGCAACATGCAACAAGGAAAATTTATGCAACTTATGCAACTATCGCTGATAATTTCCCCGAGACGAGATATACAACATTGCTATAGATAAACATATAGAACTATGAACTCAAGTTTTCTAATTCAGTGTCATCAAAACATAATACACAAAGAATATGATAGATGGGAATACCAATGACAAATAAAAAATAGGTTATAAGGATCTCATAGTTCGTCTTCCTGTGTCTCATAATCAAAATCATAAATATCACCACCATTGTCACTAAAATTTCCATGGTGCTCTCCTTCTTCATCCAATAAATCCAGTCCAACTGTTGCATCTACAAGTTTTGTAGATGATCACTTACGAGGATCACAACCATCAAAAGTGACTAGCTCGAGGACCGCCATCACCACCATTAAGATCCATGTATTGAGAGTTTGAAAATAATTGGACATTAGCCATTGGCCAACATCAGCGCACATGTGACTTGAGTGTTGGACACATGCCCTACTCATGACATGTGTCCCATGATTGTATGACACTCAGGTGTCGAGTGTCCATGTGTTTTACGGTTGAATCAAGGACATGAGATACATGGCATAAAAGGAGAGTGTCCTATTTTAGAGTTTCAAATGAAGTTTTCAAATTTCCAATGGTGTCTTCCCTGGTTTCTTTTTCCATTTGATAGGGCATTAAATTAGGTTTGGGATCTTTTATTTTTGTTGGTTGGGCGCTCCTCTTGCCACTATGCAACTATGGAACTTATGCAACTATGCAACTTTGTGCAACTATGCAACTTTATGCAACATGCAACTATGCGACTTTATGCAACATGCAACTATTCAACTTATGTAACTCTATGCAACTATGCAACTTATGCAACTTATGCAACTATGCAACTTATGCAACTTTATGCAACATGCAACTTTATGAAATTCCACAAGAGAATGTGTGAATGACCTTATTCTACTAGGAACAATTGGTTCCTGGCATGGAAACAATTTTCTTATGTTGCACATGCTTATCAACACTCTATCCATGCAACAAATTCACTAGGAGGGCCTCCTTAGTGTGAAATTATAGTACCTTGTTTCAGCCAAAATAGTTGACAAATCCATCACCCTATCTACATCAATTCCCAAGCCTAATGTTGGGACTTTAATGCCTCTTTATATCCTAACAAATTTCATACACCTTGATGCAGAAGCATCTCTCCACGTCAATCAGCCAGCTAGCCAGCCCACGTCAGCGCACACATTCAATGAAGAGAGGCGCAACCCTCATTTCCAATTTGAATTTGAATGTAATTAATTGAATGTAAGGCTTTTGATCCGTAAAGCTATTCTTTGCACATTCATAGCTGTAGGGATCCTTGAATGTTTGTAAGGCTGAAATCTAGATCCGATTCTGGACTAGACAACCCATTCAATGTAATTGAATAGGGTAGGTAGATTGGAGGGAAGAGCTTGAAGAGCCCCCTCATGTAAAAGATCTTTGAATCTCTTTTACATAGGGTAGTTGGTAGAAAAGTAGAAGAGAAGGCATAGAAGTAGTATGCAGAGAGAGTTGAGAAGGAGCCAAGACTCTGTTGAAGTTCGTGCTCAGAACACCTTGGTAAAGAGGCATTTTTATTAATACAAACATAAGCAGTTTTTCCTGCAAGTATTTCCATGTTGAATGAATGTCTTTGAGTATTCATTTTATGCTATAGATGTATGTTGTAGGTATGCATTTGCAGGAGTTGTTTGATTTCAGGTTTGGAGGTATTTGAGGCTTCACACCAGGAGGGTGTGAAAGAACACTGTAGGTTCTGATAGCCGTGCATACGGGTGGATTTCTGAATTCTGTGGGTTCAGACAGAGACATACTAGGAGGGCACAACAGCTGAAGTCATTAACTTAGGGAAGAGACCTCAAGGTTGCTGAATACCTTGGAGGAAAGACCGTGTGGGATAAAACACAGTAGAGGACAGAAGCTCTGAAGAGTTCTGTAAAACTCTGCCAGGCGGGCATTGAGTAGATGCATGGGTTGCGTTGAGGAGGAACTCTGCTGTGAGTTCAAAGAGAACCATAATCACTGAGGATTCTGAGAGCTCTACCAAGAAGGCATTGAGCAGGTGCATAGAGTTCATAGGAGAAGACAGAACGACTGAATATTCTATGAGAAGACACTCTTCCAGGAGGGCATTGAGTTAGTGTGCAGTTAGAGCATATGAAGGAACTCTTTTGAGTTCTGAAATAGAGAAGAATCCAAGGAGAAGGATCTTCACAGGGTTGTTGAACACCCTGCAGACTCAACAAGAGGGTGCTTGAGCTAAGGAGTGCCAAGAGGGCATTAGATTCTCCATCTGAAGGAGAAAGGGTAAAAGGACCGAGCTCCTTACGACTCTGAGTAATAGGAAATCTCAGGAGGGAGAGAATTTTCCTGTATGTAGGCGAGACTCAAGGTAAAGAGTTCGAAGAGGAGAGGAGCAAAGGTTGAGGCCTTTTTCACTTGGAGAATTCTTCCAAGTCAGGAAGAAAGCGCATAAGCTCAGGAGGAGCACAACTGCTGTCGGATCAGCATAAGAGATCTGGACCATTGAAGTTTCCACATCTAGGGAGCAGTGAAGGAGCGCGCATGACAGAAGAGATTTTGAGTCATTGGATCTCATTCAAAATAGACGACAGCTGTCAGATCTGTCAAGAGCTACACGAGGTTTAAATTCTCACTCACAGAGTAGGAGACACGAAAGTCCCGAAAGAGTGAGCACATCGGGATTTCAGACTTCGGGATTTCAGAGGTCTTGTTGATGAAGGTCTGGACACTCCATGGAAAAAGTCCCGAAATAGAAAAAAGATCGCAACCGTCCATCTGAGGGAGGACACATGGCAGCAATCCAGGATTTCAGGGAAAGTCCCGAAAGGAAGAGTACTTCGGGGATTCGGATACCGGAAGTGAGAAGGAGCAGAGGTAAGAAGGAGTCTTGCATCTGGAGAACCCGAGATGCGAAATCACAAAAGGATTTACAGCAGGCGTCAAGTTGGCGTATCGGGGTTCGGGACTCTGAGAGTTTCGAGGGTAAGGACTTAGAGGTCTTTCGGTATTTGAAACTCTAAAAGCACGAAGGGTGAAAGACTGGAGAAAAGGGCATGTCAGAATTTCAGATATCGACATTCCAGAGATCCCGAGGACAAGGCATCTACGCATTTCGGCATTTGGAATTCTGAAATTGCGAAAGGAGAAGACCTGGGGAGAATAACATTTCGGCATTCTGGGTATCGGCATTTTGGGAGTCAAAAGGACAAGGGACCGAGAGTTACACATTGGGAAACCTTGAAATAGGATGGAGGTCTTATGAGGAGTGGTCACATGGATCAGGGCATAGCCAGGAGAGGCTAATGCGACAAAGGCCATTTCGGCAAATCAAAAACCGGGAATTTGGGAGTTCCGTTGAAAAGAGGTCGGGCTCTCGCATTGATAAGTCCCGAAGGGAATAGGACTGCGGTCATATGGAGTAGAGTCACAGGGACCAAGACATAGCCCAGGGGCTAATTGTTGATTGAATCCTTTTCGACATTTCGGTGTTTGGGAGATCAAGGGGACAAAGGTTCTCGACATCAGAACTCTGTGAGTCCCGAAACCCAAATTTCATGGTCGTGTACAAAAGACCGTGAGGTAAGAAGAAGGACCTATGGATCAGGAAATTGAGATTCCAGTAGAGAATCAAAAGAGATAATTCAGCTCGGAGGAGTGATGGAATGATCCTAAGAGCGGACTTCGGCTCGAGGGTCACAGAAGGGGTCTGCGTCACACCTCTAATGTTGGGACTTTAATGCCACTCTATAAAAGAGAAGACTGAGAGACCAAAGCATACCAAGATAACAATAATGGGATTCCAAGTATGATATGAATCAAGTAAAGAAAGACCCCAATAAGTTTGTTACATACAATAGAATCAAGTATATTCTCCAAGAAAAACATGGGTTCCCTAAAGGAGGCCAACAATGCAACATGCAACAAGGAAACTTTATGCAACTTATGCAACTATCGCCGATAATTTTCCCGAGACGAGATATACAACATTTCTATAGATCAACATATAGAACTATGAACTCAATATTTCTAATTCAGTGTCATAAAAACATAATACATAGAGAATATGATAGATGGGAATACCAATGACAAATACAAAATAGGGTAGAAGGATCTCATAGTTCATCTTCCTGTGTCTCATAAACAAAATCATAAATATCACCACCATTGTCACAAAAATTTCCATGGTGCTCTCCTTCTTCCTCCTCCAATAAATTGAGTCAAACTGTTGTATCTACAGGTGTTGTAGATGACCATTCATGAGGATCACCGCCATAAAAAATGATTGGCTCGAGGACCAATGCATTAAGATCCAAGTATTGAGATTTTGAAAATAATTGGACATTAGCCATTGGACAACATCAACACACACGTGACTTGAGTTTTAGACACTTGCCCTACTCATGACATGTGTCCCATGATTGTATGACACTCAGGTCTCGAGTGTCCATGTGTTTGACGGTTGACCCAAGGACATGAGATACATGGCATAAAAGGAGAGTGTCCTATTTTAGAGTTGTAAATGAAGTTTTCAAATTTCCAATGGTGTCTTCCCCAGTTTCTTTTCCATTTGATAGGGAATTAAATTAGGTTTGGGCTCTTTCGATTTTGTTGGTTGGGTGCTCCTCTTGCCAACATGGCTTTTCTTTGGGTGCTTCTCTTGCGAACTTTATGCAACTTTATGCAACCTACAAATTTATGAAACCTACAACTTTATGCAACATGCAACTTATTGAACAATGCAACTTATGCAACTATATGCAAGTTTATGCAACTATGGAACTTATGGAACTTATGCAACCATGCAATTTATGCAACTATGTAACTTATGCAACTTTATGCAACTACGCAACTTTATGCAAAATGCGACTATGAAACTATGTAACTTATGCAACTATGCAACTTATGCAACTTTATGGAACTATGCAACTTATGCAACTATGCAACTTTATGCAACAATGCAATTTATGCAACTTTATGCAACATGCAACTTATGCAACTTTATGAAACATATGCAACTTTATGGAACTTATGCAACTCTATGCAACATGCAACTTTATGCAACAATGCAACTTATGCAACTATGCAACTATATGCAAGTTTATGCAACTATGCAACTTATGCAACTCATGCAACTATGCAAGTTATGCAAGTTATGCAACTCATACAACTCATGCAACTATGCAAGTTATGCACGTTATGCAACTTTGTGCAACTACGCAACTTTATGCAACATGCAACTATCCAGCTTATGCAACTTATGCAACTCTATGTAACTATGCAACTT
>JASDQU010301514.1:2123-13736 GCA_032191745.1 Picea mariana
CTAGCCCCTATCCATTGGGTTGGAAATAAGGATGCATAGATCAAGGTAACAAAGCAGTGCAAGATTAAATTTTATATAAGTGTTGATTTTATAGGTGAAGTAGAATTGGATGTAGTACCATTGGATGCATGCAGAGTAGTGTTTGGAAACCCCTACATGTATATGAGATACGTTATCTTCATGCGGAGATCCAATTAGTACCACCTCATCAAGAACGGGAAATCCTTCATCATCAATACGCACAAAGGCAAATAATTTTTTTTACTAGTAAGTCCTAATCAGGCTCAGAAATTGATCAGTTCTAGAAAGAAATATGTTTTACTTTTCCCAAGGGAAAATCAGTTTGGTGAAGAGTCATTAAGAGTAAAGACATCCTTGGAAGGATGTACCAAGGAGTAGAAAAATGAATTTGAGGAGTTGCTAAAGGCATGCAGGGGAGTGTTCCAAGAACCTTAAAGGCTATCACCTAAGAGGGAAGTGGAGCATGAAATCCAATTATTCATGGTTGGTTATGCCATTCGGTTTATGCAATACACCATCTACATTTATAAAACAAAGAATGATATTTTACGGCTTTATTTAGATTAATTTTTTATCATATATTTGGATGATATACTAGTTTATAGTGTTATCTAGGAGGAGCACATCTCACATCATATGCAGGTGTTGGAGACCCTGAAGAAGCACTAGATGCTCGCGAATCTCAAGAAATGCAAGTTTACTCAACAATCTTTGGTGTATCTTGGGTATGTGATCAGTGGAGGTGATCTCAAGATAGATCCCACCAAGATGGATGCCATCGTGAAATGACTAGTTCCTACAAATTGCACATAAGTTAGGAGCTTTGTTTGTGTAAAATAGTGCTTGTAGAAGTTCATAGTTTTGTTTTCAGCATTAGTTGCACATCTCCACTCAATAACGACGTGAAATAAGAGTTTCCAGTGGGGGAAGAATCAACATAAGGCCTTTGACGAGCTGAAAAGAAAGATCAGTCAAGCACCAATGCTTGCACTTCCAAACTTGCAGAATCCCTTTTAAGTGGAGACAAGTGTAAGTGGGTATGCCATTGGAGCAATCGTGATGCAGGGAGGAATACATGTCTACTATCATTTTGAAGTATTTCATGGGGTGGTCCTCAACTACCCTACCCTATGACAAGGAGCTCTATGTCTTAGAATAAGCTGTCAAAACGTGGAAGCACTATCTGAGGGGAACGTAGACCATCATCCACATAGATCACTAGTTGCTCCAGTAATTGCAAGCCCGGAGTAAGTTAAAACAAACCAGGCACTACAAATGTATGGGGTTCTTACAACAATTTCATTTGGTCATAATGTATAAGAAGGGTAGCACAAACAAGTTGGAAAACATGCTTTCACAACCACCCATATTCAAGATTTTAGCTTTGGGAACTCTTATGCACATGGAACCTTTTACCCATGATGCATACAAAGAGGCATACATAGAAGATGATGAATTCGAGGAGGTGTTTCAATAGATACAAGGCCAAATTCATATAGAAGAAGGTGACTGCAAGGCTAACTATCATTTTGAAAATGGTATATTCTACAAGTTCGACAAGCTTTGTGTTCTTAAAGGTGAATGATTGCACCTTATTAGAGAGGCTCACACCTCCAAGGTTGCAGAACATTTTGGTGTTGGCAAGACAGTTTCCAACTTATAGAGGTATGTGTACTGGCCCAAAATGCAAGAATATGTATCACGATATATTAGAGGATATATACTTTGTTGTACCAACAAGCCTGGTAACAAGAAGCAAGGTCTATACCATCCCTTACCGATACCCACTAGAGCTTGGGAAAGCATTTCGATGGATTTTGTGGGTGGTTTACAAACCACGCGAAAGGGACATGACTATTTATTTGTGGGAGTTGACAGGTTCAATAAAATGTGCATTCTTGTGCCTTGTAAAAAGACCATCAAGGGACATGAAGCAAAACAATTATTCTTTGAACAATTTTGGGTGCACTTTGGGATACCAAGTAGCATCATCTCAAACATGGACACCAAATTTCTCAGTGCCTTATGGACTACATTGTGGGAGAAGATGGACACTAAGCTCAAGAGGTCTACAAAATTCCATCTGCAGATAGATGGGTAGACAAGAGTAATCAACAGGACTTTGGTGCAGTTTTTTATGGGTTACAATCATAGGCATTCAAAGACCTGGGATGAAAATTTGATCTGTACATAACACTCTTATAACAGAGCAATCCACACTTCTACTAGTAAGTCACCTTTTGAAACTTGCTTTGGATATTTTCCACCTTCACCCTTAGATGTTCTATATCGATAGCAAGGAGGAGTGAGGGAGGACCTCACAGGAGATGCATTGAAAGTAGAAAAAAATGTTGAGAAGATCAGGGAAATACATTTGTAAGTACAAGAAATATTGAAGAAGTCATAGGAAAAGTACAAGGCTAGACATGAAAAACACAAAATAGAGAAAAACATTAGAGTGGGAGACACGGTATGGTTACAATTGAATAAGGAAAGGCTATAGGGTCCTGGTAAGAAGATCAAGGCTTTACAGTATGGTCCTTTTCAGGTATTGGAAAAGGTGGGAGATAACGCTTATAGACTCAATCTACCCCCATACATGCACCTTTACTCATTAGTGAATGTGAAGAATATCAAATTGTATGAGCCCTCCATGTTGGATTAGGAGGTGGAGTAAGTCTTACCTTCCATTGAGGATTTAGCACCAGATTCTTAGGCAGAGTTGGCAGAGGACACAATTTTGCAGAAGAGTTTTATAACTACAAGACAAGTGCAACATTACTATTGGCGGATTGGCTTAAAAGGACAAGTTCTAAGCAAAGAAAAATGGTACTACAAGGAGAAGGTAGGGGAAAATTTTCCTCACCTCATTTAGTAAAGATTTTGGAGACCAAAAGCCTCTCTAAATGGGGAGGTATGATCTGGATTGGATCATTATATTATTTGTTGTCTATCTCAATGCTTTCAAAGTTGAAAAAATTGGAGGAATTAGATTGCAGAGTCATTTTAGTGGCAAGTCCCAGTTTGGAAAATTGTGGTCTAGAATCCTCTAGAGCCATTTTGAGGCATTAAATGGCGTTTTTTGGGGGTTTTGGTGTCCAAAACTGAAGCCCACATTCTTGACCGTGTTCTACACTCCAATACCTTTGTAACGGTGTAGACCATGCATC
Source organism: Picea mariana (assembly GCA_032191745.1). Taxonomy (NCBI): domain Eukaryota; kingdom Viridiplantae; phylum Streptophyta; class Pinopsida; order Pinales; family Pinaceae; genus Picea; species Picea mariana. Next base: position 5,315 of record JASDQU010301514.1, read on the forward strand.
AGACGAAGCTCATATGCATAATTATTCCTCTCACGAGTTGATCTATCGTGTTGACCACCATGGTACAATAGGATGCCATGTCAACCCCCATTACTCATGCATACAAGGCTACCCACGTGAGTAATTTCAAGAAGCATCTAGAAGGTTGAAATCCTTATCACAGTTGAAGATTGAGGAAGTCAAAATCCCAACCCTAGACAACTATCGGGCCGCTAGGAGGAGAAGGGATTCCATTCTATGTTATTGTATTTTATTCCATAGTAGAGAAGAAAAAATGGGAGTGGGAAATTATAGAGTATAACAAAGGGGGTTAATGTTTTGTAGCAGCCTAATAGGCCACAAGTCTCAGGTAACTCCATAGAGAGTGCCTTCTCCTTTGTACTTGCATTATATCCATACCAGAGAAAAGAGAGTAGAGTAGCATCACCTTCTAGCTAGGTTTTCTCCCATAAAGGTTTCCCAAAGCAAATCTTTGTGTTGTTTTGTGGACGGTGTGTGATTGTATTTTATTGTTTTATATTTTTCACATTTTATCTATTTCATATTGTTGGAACAGGGGCAGACCCAAGGTTCAACGCTTAAGAATGCACCAAAAAACCCCGACTACCAGCCCTTTTGGCAACACCTGCGAAGCAGCCGAAGTCTCGCCCGAGGTAGAAGCAGGGGGGGTTACAGGATGCAGGTGTCTGTAACCAGGTTGGGACACGAATCTATAATAAGAGCACTTCGCAGAATATTTTGTTAACGCTTAGGAAGTGAACATGCATTAGTTTATTAACCTAATTAACGCCGCAGACCATAATCAAAGATAGATAAGCGCAGTAATAACAAGTGATTATATATCCTGAGCACTTAGCACTGTGAGTTATATCTAGCATTCATTTACCCTTTAACCTAAGTAAAGTACTTAAACAACAAAATATACATTCATTACACATCATAATAAAAGCACTAAGCAAAAATATAGCAGAAAAAACACTGCACAAAGCAAACCATGAGACACCAGATATACATGGTTCACCCCAGGGTGGGGCTACGTCCACAAACTGCTTCGCCTCTTTATTATTCACCAAGATCTTACATTCAGTCACTCCTATACACTAAGCCACAGAGTCAAACTTCGCACAAGACAGGAGATCTACGCACTAAGCACTAGATCCTCCTTCCAAGGCCAAAAGAAAGAAAGGGCAACCAAGTGGTTTAAAGCAGAAAGATCACCAAGAAACTTGCAAGGAGGGGAAGAAGAACTAGAAAGGGGGAAAGATAAGAAGACAACATCCACTACACATCAATGTAAAGATCCCAGTAACCATTGCCATCATTGCAACATTGATGGCCACACTAATGAAAAGTGTTGGAAACTACATTTAGAGCTGAACTTGAAGACCTGCGAGAAGGATGGAAAGAAAAATAACCTTCTAGCCACATATTGGAGCAATCAAGTTGAAAGTAGCTTCGATGTGGATGAAAATATTATCTGCACATCTGTGCAAAAGGAGATGAATCTAAGTAGCCTTCATCGCGAGGAAGAAAAGGAGATGACCAAGCTCTTCCACATCAAGATTTAGGTCAAGAAGACCAAGATAGATGCTCTTTTCAACTTTGGTTCACAGGCTAATCTCATAGCAACAGACCTGGTCAATAAGCTTGGATTGGAGGTTCATAATCATCCAAGCCCCTATCCATTGGGTTGGGTAAAAAAGGATGCAGGGATCAAGGTAACAAAGCAGTTCAAGATTAAATTTGCTACAAGTGTTGATTTTATAGATGAAGTAGAATTGGATGTATGTAGATTAGTGTTTGGAATCCCCTACATGTATACAAGGGATGTTATCTTCATGTGGAGATCCAACCAGTATCACCTCATCAATTACGGGAAATCCTTCATCATCAATGCACACAAAGGCAAATAAAAATTTTCACTAGTAAGTGATAATCAAGCTAAGAAATTGATTAGTTCTAGCAATAAATATATTTTATTTTTCCTAAGGGAAAATCAATCCAGTGAATAGTCGTTAAAAGTAAAGACATCCCTGGAAGGGTGTACTAAGGAGGAAAAAAATGAATTGGAGGAGTTGTTAAAGGCATACATATGAGTGGTCTAGGAGTCTAAAGGGTTACCACCTAAGAGGGAAGTGGAGCATGAAATGCAATTATTTCCAGACTCCCCCTTGCTGAATATTGGGTTGTATAGACAGTTTGTTATGGAAGAAAACGAAGTAAAGAAGCAGTTGCAACAAATGTTGGAGAGAGGTGTGATTCGATCAAGTATCTCACCTTGCGGGTCACCCATCATAATTGTGCCCAAGAAGGATGGGACTTGGAGAATGTGTATCAATTACAAGGAATTGAACAATATTTCACTGAAGAATTGGTACCCTCTGCCCAAGATCGATGATCTGTTGGACCAACTATAACATGCCAAGTACTTCAATAAGTTGGATTTGAAATCATAATATTGCTAGGTATGAGTAAAATAGAATATACTTAGAAGACTGCCTTCATGACAAGTCAAGGTCTGTATGAGTGGTTGGTTATGCCATTCGGTTTATGCAATGCACCAACTACATTTATGAGACTAGTGAATGATTTTTTACACCCTTATCTGGATTCATTTGTTATTATCTATTTGGATGATATATTGGTTTATAGTGCTACCTAGGAGGAGCACATCTCACATCTTATGCAATTGTTAGAGACCCTGATGAAGCAATAGCTACTAGTCATTCTCAAGAAATGTGAATTTGCTCAGCAATATTTAGCGTATCTAGGGTATGTGATCGGTGGATGTGAGATCAAGAATTTTCCAACCAAGATGGAGTCCATCATGAAATTGTTTGTTCCTACAAATTGCATATAATTTAGGAGCTTTGATGGGTAGCATGGTAATTGTGAAAGTTCATAGATTCTTTTTCAGTAGTAACTACATCACTCCACACAATAACAATGGACAATAAGAGTTTCTAGGGGGGAAATAATTAGCAGAAGGCCCTCAATGATCTAAAAATAAAGATCAATCAAGCACCAGTGTTCGCGCTACCAAACTTGCATAATCCCTTCAAAGTAAAGATAGATGCAAGTGGGTATGCCATTGGAGCAGTCTTGATGCAGGGAGGAAGGCTCGTCTTCTATCATTCTGAAGTATTTCATAGGGCAGTCCTCAACTACCCTACCTATGACAATGATCCAGATTTTATGAGCAGAACGAAATGAATACAGATTATTAACAGATACTTAACACAAAATAACAGAGATATAGTAAAACTGGTTTTCTATTCAATAAGGAAATAAGCTGAAAACTGTAAAATGCAGCAGAAACAAGCTTGCTGGAATGGTGGCGGCTTATCTCTGAGAAGAGATGTGACGGTTGCGCTCATTCACAAGAAGATGATTACAATGAGGTTTTGAAATTCATTTTACAATAAACAGGAATTCCAAAAACCTTAGACATCCAAAAACCTAACCCTAGGAGATGAAGCGCCAAAAGTCATGTGGGCCCCGTTTGGGTAAGTTAGTACATTAACTTCTCGGGGTCGTAACTTTTGCATACGATCTATGTTTTAGGCGTATGATATCCCGTTGGAAAGGTATCATTGAGGAGATTCATTTTGGGGCCTCAATCATTCCATGGGCTATGATTGAGAAGCTCGATCCCGAAAAACCTTCATTTAGGCCCTCAAAATGGCCTTGTAAGTTAAAACTGCTAAAAAATAGTTAATTGTCAAAATTGTCAGAAAACTGTTTTGAGCCAGTTGGAAAAGGTGGGTGGCCATCGATATCCACCTGGATCAATCCTCCCTCCTTAGGAATCAATGGTCTCCATTGCGTTTAGGTCCCCCATCAGATGAGGAAATTTCTGTTGAATTTGGCCCCGAGTGAGCCACTTGCCTTGGTGCAAGAGCTGCCCTGCTTTGACGACTCGATAAAGATGGAACCTTTGTTGTCGAGTGCCCTTGATCTGTGTGTCTACAATATGATCCTTGGATACTTGTTGTATGCATTCGAGGTTGGACTCTATTGGTGTCATTTGTTCTGCTACTTCTGAGGTGTCCAATAATGGTGGGAAATAAGGGCGAAGGAGATCCACGTTGAACACTGGGTGCAGGCCGAGGAGAGGAGGAATATTGAGCTAAAAATAATTATCCCCCATGGCCTTGGCGATGGTGTATGACCCATAACGGAGTGGTCGAAGCTTTTGATGGGGTCCTGTAAGGCGTTCTTTCTACAAATGCAACCAAACTTTGTCGCCCACCTGAAACTGATGTGGCACCCGATGTTGATCATGGCACTGTTTGTACTTGTCATTGGACTTTTGTAGGATATCCTGAACCTATTGGCGGATTTGATAGATCCGCTAAATAAATCGGGTGGTTTTGTCATCTTCAATTGGAGCAGGAGATGAGTTGGTCGAGGTGACCGCAAGGGGAAGTGCAATATCTATGGGACCCAATGGTTGGAATCCCAGTCCCACCTGAAAGGGGTTGTGGCCGGTTGAGCTATGCAGGGCTCGATTGTAGCTATGTTGTACATAAGGAAGGCTCTCATCCCATGTGCGAGGGTGATGTGAATTATACATGTGAAGGATATGCACAATCATTCGATTTACGACCTTGGTTTGGCCGTATGTATGAGGGTGGAAGGTCGTGGATTTGGTGAGCTTGGTGTCCAGCAATGACCAGAGGCTCGACCAGAATGTGCTGAGAAATTGACTGTCCCAATCTGAGACAATGGTTTGTGGGATTCCAAAATCTACCCAGACTCGTTCAAAGAAGAGCTTGGCAGTGGCCTCTGCTGTGATGTTCTTCTTGCAAGCAACCAAAATCCCCATCTTAGAAAAGCAATCAACAACCACAAACACACAGTCATTTCCTTGCTTGGTGGACGGGAGGCCCGACATGTAGTCCATTGAGATGGATTCCCATGGCCTGTTAAGAGTAGGAAGAGGGGTGTACAGGCCCTATTTCTTAGTGATCGGTTTGGCAATCGCGCAGGCAGTGCAGGACCTGATATACTTCTTGACCTCTTGTCGAAGTTTCGGCCAGTAGAAATGTTTATGTAGCATCACCACTGTCTTTTCAATGTCGAAGTGTCCTGCCACCCAACTGTAGTGGGCTTCCTGGATCAGCTTCGCTCACTCGCTTGATGGAACACAGATATGGCTCAGATGACACAACAACCCATCCTGAAGATGGAAATTATCGACAATTGCATTTTCCCCCAACATTTGGTAGGTGGTGGAGAAGTTTGGGTTTGTCTCATAGAGTTGGGGCCATCCATAGGTCTCATGGCCGCAAGCATATAACATCGTGGTGAGTTTTGCAACTGGCGGTCTGCTAAGGCAATCATCGACGCGGTTGTTGCTTCTTGTTTTATACTTGATGTCGAGGTGGAATTGTTGCAAGTATGTGGACCACTTTTGATGGCGGTCATTCTATAGTTTTCCTTGTGTATGCATGAATTGTAGTGGCTTATGATCAACGTGGATGACTGTCTCCTTCTCGAGAATGTAGTGTCTCCACTGACAACAGGCTTGCACAATGGAGTACATTTCTTTGTCATAAGTAGGATACTTACAGAAAACATCTGATAGTGTCTCACTATGATAGGCCACGGGGTGGCCATGTTGAGTGAGAACAACGCCCACAACATAGTCGGAAGCATCTGTCTCGATATCAAAGGGTTGTTGCAGGTCTGGGAGTGAAAGTATTGGGGTTGAGCACAAGCGCTTCTTTAAATCATCGAACGCTTGTTGTTGGGACCAACCCCATGCAAATTTCTCCTTACCACCACCCTTGGTTATTTGGTTGAGGGCCCATGCAATATGGGAGAATCCCAACACGAACTTGCGGTGGAAATTGGCAAGGCCCAAGAAGCTCCGAAGCTTAGTGAGTGTGGTTGGGGCTGTCCAGTCACGGATGAATTGGATCTTGGCTGGATCCACATGTACACCATGTTGATCAATGATGTAGCCCAGGTAATGGACCCTGACCATGCCAAAGGATCATTTTTCCAAGTTGGCATATAGCTTGTGTTGTCGCAGGGTGTGCAGAACCTGTTGAATATGTTTCAAGTGTTCGGCCCAAGTCTTATTGTAAATGAGAATGTCATCCAGATACACCACTACAAAATTATTGGTGAATGGTTGCAGGATATCATCCATCAACCTCATGAAAGTGGTTGGTGCATTTTTCAAACCAAAGGGCATGACCAACCATTCAAAAAGGTCTTCCTTTGACTCAAAGATGATCTTCCATACATTTGTCTGTTCTATTGGGACCTGGTGGTAGCCAGACTTGAGATCAATCTTGCTGAAGTATTTGGCCCCAGTGAGTTGATCAAGGAGGTCGTCAATTCGAGGAATTAGGTACCAGTTTCTGACTGTGATTTTATTTAGAGCACGGTAATCAATGCAAAGTTGTCAGGTTCCATCTTTCTTTTGAACTAGCACGATTGGGCTCCCGCAAGGTGATGAGCTAGGATGGATGTGACCCTTGTGGAGAAATTCTTGGATTCATCGCTTGATCTCCTCATTCTCTAACATAGAGCGGCGATAGACTGTCCCATTGGGAAGTGGTGCGCCGGGGGTCACATCGATGGGGTGCTTGACCTAGCAGTGCAGAGGTACCACGGTAGGTGAGGAGAAGATATCTGAGTATTCTTCCACGACCTTATCTACTTGCTTCTGTTGTGTGGAGAGGTCGGTCGCAGAGACCCTGGAAGTGGATGTGATCTTTCACTTATTCTGAGAGCGAATCACGAAGAAGTCAAACTTCCCTATGTGAGAGATGACCTTCCTACATTGCTTAGCAGAGATCAAGCAAATGGCACTAGGTGGGTTACCTCGGGTATCCTGTACAATTTTCTGTTCAAAGTAATAATAACACTACGAGGCCTAGACTCATATACAACATGACGTTTCCATAAATAAGGTTGTCCCAAAATAACATCACAAACTTCGAGAGGAGCAACATCACACAATACCTTGTCTTTGAAGGGCTTGATGTCATATGACATTCGACACTATTGGCTGACGCAGAGATCACTTCCTTGGCAGAACCATCTAATGGTGTAGGGTTGTGGGTGCGGTGTTGTCGACAAGGCTAGCCGCTTGACGACATATGTCAAGATGAGGTTCTTCTGCCTACCACTATCAAAGATGAAGTGAAACGGGGTTCCTTTTACCCACATCTGTGAATGGAAGAGGCATTCTTCTTCTTCTGGCTCATCTGGTTCACCAGGCTGGAGCTTGGTGGTAGCAACGGTGGCACCAGGTTCCGTGTCAATGATCCGTCTTCCCCTTTCTGGTTCTGGCTCAGAGTCAGAACCCACAATTGATTCAGAGGCTTTCACTTCGGCCACTGGTGACTGATTTGAGCGACAGTCATGAGTGCTATGCCAAGGGATCTTGTGGAAGTCACACCACTTCCCGATATCTTTCTTTGTCTTTCCGGTATCCTTCTTTGCTTGCGGCTTAGACTGGTTGTCCTGATATTGTCTATCTTTCCTCTATCCCTTTTTCTATGGGTTGGGGCCGCCCTTTACTGGATTTTGTTGTGAGGCGTTCCCAGATGATCCAAAAACGAAGGTATTAGTGATAAATTGCAAGTTAGTTTAATGTACTTTTTGCAACGGCTCGTTAAGAATGTGAAATACATAAACTTATTATCTTGTTTATAGAATATCAAATGTGACTTTTACTTGATGCTTATTAATGAATAAAGAGATCAGCCATTAATATCAACGTTTCAAGTGAAGAGAATAGAACAGCAAGACAGAAAGAGAAATAGAGACAAGAGGTTGATAACAGAGTTCACCAATCGTTGGCTACGTCTTCGGGCCCGCTTCCAAGTGGAGGACCTCTTTATTGCTCTTTAAAATGCTCAAAGTTCTCTTACAATTGCTTTTTGTTGTTAAATAACATGCTTCGTATCTATTGTGCAAGACCTCCTTGCTCAAATTCAAGCATGCTCCATCAAATTCCTCTCAAAAACATGGCAAGAATGCTCCTCAAAACATGAGAAAAGGCCAAAATTTACAAACTGCCTCTTCAAAACCTTGAATCAAAAAGTCCCCTCAAAGCTTCAAAAGGCCTAGTTTTTATAGTTTTCAGGCTCAAATGAGGAAGCCCAACTTCCCCTGAAAATCTGGCCTCTTTCTGGGATCAAATCCCCCTCCAATTGGCCAAGATATCCTTAAAAAACCACTTTCTGGTCATAATATCAGGCAAAATAATTAAAAATTACATAACTGTTATAACCCTAAATTGCACTATCCCTGCTTACCTGGCATCAGGCCAACTCATGCCTCTTCTTAGCCAAATCCATGCTGAGTAACTCCTCAAAAAACCCTTCAAAACAAGTAACCCGCGCCCTAACTTCTCACTGGGCGCGGGCATCCGCCTGCTGTCCTCTTACTGAACGCG
>JASDQU010301515.1:0-13847 GCA_032191745.1 Picea mariana
TGAAGATGCTAGATTCTTGTAACCATTTACAAATGAAATTCAGGTGATAACAGATGCCCCTTGATGGATGAGGTTAGGAGCATATGTATAGCCAAAATTCATCAATGTTTCTTCTACTGAGAGTACCTTTGTAAGAAATAGCATTTTGGGGATTGTCAAGAGTGATCCATCAGAAGGAGAGGGGAACCTGTAAGATCCAAACTTTTCCCGAGGTGTGAAAAAAGAAAATTGTGTACAAACGAGGCGGGCATGCCCCATGCTCGTGGCGTGTAACTCAAAAAATGTGTGATACAGTAACTGAAGTTGTGTGTTGATGTATATGATTGCAACACTCTCGGGGACGGTTTGATAATGGCTAAGGACAATTCTGATGGTGAACAAAACTCTGAAAAAAGGATAAGGACACCTGTGAGAAGTGTCGATAACGTGCAGACATTGATAGTCTATCAATTTCCAGAGGTCTTCGGCTAAGATAAAACAACTGCAATAGTTGCAAAGTAAGACCCACCATAACATGAAATAGTTGTTGAAGTCGAATGTTAGGGGGGTCAACGACAACAAAGAACAATGGTGGTTGTCCCTGTGCTGTCTGAGACTCCTCATTGTAACAGTAATGAGAGTCAAGATACTTTCGCCCTTTTGGAAACTGTGTTGATGTCAACAGAAAGGGAGACGCAACTCCAAGAAGAAGAGGGTTTTGTGAAATCCACTAGATGAGAGAAGGAACTGATGAGGTACATGGACGAAGTCAATATGTGGTAAGACTCAAGATGACCCTTAGTTGGGGAGATGTGTAAAGTGGCAGCAACCGTAAAACCAACTCGAGTGTCAGGGGGACGACTAGATGAGGGTAAGTTGTGTCAGAGGCATGACAAAAATGGATAAACATAGAGATCAAAAAAGGTGTATGGACTATTCGACACTCAGGTTTGATGAATAATGTCATTGATGAGAGGAAGTGAGAAAATTTCCCAACCAAGGGCGAAAAGGGTTGTTTTTTTGGGGAAAGGAAGGTCACTAAAGGCGACAACAACAAGATATGAAAATGCGGAAAAAAGGGTTTGTACAATTACCAGAAGAATAAAAAATAAGTTGGGATAACTGTGCAGATACAGAAACAGGTGCCCCAGTGTAAGATGGCTTGGCCCGATGAGGGCACAAGCTACTCGAAAAACAAGTGGAGGGTGGGGGGGCCATAGGCGGGTTTCTGTATTAGGGAAATGTATGGAGGACAATCTACAGATGGGAAAACTGATGGTGGATGAAATGGATGGTTAATGATACTGCAGAGGTGCAGTCAAAACTAGAACCATGATGAAGGAATTCGGGAGTCCATTGGGTAGGCTATCAAAATGAGGAGAAGGGGGATGTGGCTAGTTCTCGACGATGCGTAAGAATATCGGGACTCCCATCCCTAAAGGGTGAAAACAACATGAGTGTAAAAGTGTTAAGGGGACTATAAATGGGACAACTCATGTGGGGGAGAGTGTTACTAGTTGTCAGTACCAAAATACAGTGGAGGTGACAATACTGTAGAGCCAGATATAGGGATCCTAGAGGTAGAGATCGGAGGGTGTGACTGGGAGATGCATTTTGATATTCTAAGGGTATGACTATATGCCAGTGTCGATTAGATACCTGGAAGGATGCCACTGATGTGGGATGACCAAGTACCTGCACACATGAAAACCGAATACCTGACATGAACAATATCTGAAGATAAAGAAAATTTAACATTTATTCAACAAGATGTGTATGTGAGCATGCGTCGCCAATGGTAATTTCTTCTATGACTCCATATTTGATGAAAATATCGATTTTGATGGTGGGGGAAATATTGGCCATGTTGCCTTCTTCAAAAGCGTCGAGGGCAGGGATAGGGTTATTGAACCAATCTGTAGGCCCCATTGGGAGAAAATCCTTGGTTTCGATTGCATAGATGGGATTTTGGTTAGGAGGCCAGATGGCTTCCTGCAAAGGAAAAAGCGCTCTATGGTGGAGCACGTCCCATGGGAAATTAAGTTTAGTTAACTCCACAAGGATGTCTTCGTTGCAGTGAAACTGTCAAGAATATAAGGGATCGAAAGGAGTGACTTTGGTGACTGTCATCATGGGGTATTTTTCTGGTGGTGACGATGTAGGGGGGGTATCATAAGGAGGTTTCAATGGTTTTCTCAACATAAACCAAATATCGATATATTGTGGGTTGAAAATGGTAGTCGGGCATAGAATTTCCATGGCGAAATGAATTGGAGAATTGGGGGGATTTAGGAGTAAATCCTCATATAAATCATCTAGGAACCATGGGGGAGTAGGGAGTGCCTCAAGTTCCGGTGAAGAGATATGAACCATATCCAGTGATGGGGTAAGGGTACTCATTGGTTATGTTGGAGGAGGAGGTGTATGATTTTGAATAAGGGCCAATTGGTGACGCCTGTATTCGATGATCATAGGACATTGATATGTGAAATGACCAAGTGATTCGCATAGGGATGCAAGGACATCGCATACGTTCATTGACTGAGGTCATGACATAATGGATGTCGGTGACATGTGTTGGGGTGGTTTCTTGCTGAAATATCTGGCATACAGCTATTAGCATCTGCCAGAATTGAGGTAACATTGGACAATGGTGTGTGTAATGGTCATATTCTGAACAGGTGGCAGATGCAAATTTGGTTTGCAGTCCTTTGCTACTTATGTTCTGGAAGATAGGGGCAGCACTGGAGGAAGCGACGAGTGATGGTGGGGCTCGAGGGAGTTGAATGAGATTACGTAACTCGGGGAGAGATGGGCACTTGTTGGTGGGGTGTCTATCTTTCTTGCATAGCGCGCAAGGAGGTTGGACACATGGGGGAGGTAGATTAGTGGGCTCCTTCTTTTTTCGCCTGCCCCCAGCTATGGCAAGGGTGATAATGAGTGGGGATGTGGATGTGATGGTGGGGGTAAGTATTGGAATCTGCATCGGGATTCTTTCTATTTGGGGAGGGAGGGATGGTTGAGGGACCATCTCAGGTGGGTGTAGATACCATACCGCGATTGCTAACACCATGTTAGGAAGGGTGAGCATTGCAGCTACCTGGAAATCGTGTACACCTGGTGGGGGGTAAAAGAAAGGGATTTAGGTAATGGCTTGGGGAACTATTTCCCAAACTGGGATATTGCCCTGGGGGAGGGGAATATCAGGGATGGGCAAAGCTGAAGAAGTTCCAGGAGATTCCCAAGGGAAGTATTCTGCGACTAGTGGGATGTCAGGGGAAAAAGAGGCCTCGGTGGGAGGGAGAATATCTTCAGTTGTTGTTCCTTTGGTGGAAATCACACATACTTGTGCTAAGGGATGGATGAGCGGTGGTGATCCGTGGTATGTCCCTAGAAAGGATGGGTCCTTAAAAAATTTAGGTCCCATCTTGATGAGTGGATAGGCATCTGGATTAGTGTGGAAAAACAAGAGGATATTGTCGATGTTGGATGAAGGGTTATGCTCATAATGTGATACATGATCAATGGTAATGATCTTTCTATTATGGGGAAACTTCATGGTTCAGAACACGAAAGAGGCAACTACATTCATAGCATACATGTAGCTACAACCAAACAAAATATTGTAGTTGAGTGGGGCATCGATAACTTCAATTTCAATAAGGATAGTTTTACCCCCAAGTTCGACGAGGACATTTTGGAAGAGCCCCTCTGGAGACGAGGTTTGTCTGTCGTAAGCCCTCAGAGTAATAGCGGATGGTATTAGCTTTGGAGAGCCAAGTTTCTGCCAAAAATTTTTGGAAATGATGCATGTGGATGCACCTTCGTCAATGATGCAGTGGTGAATGGTGATGTTTCATATTTTAATCGTTATTTGAAAAGTGACAAGAGCGGGGAGACAAGGTTCTCTACTGTCGAGATCAAATGTGATGAGTCAAGTATTGACAGGGTTGATTTCCTCCAGAGAAGAAAGTAATGACTTACGTTGAGTAGGACAGGTTTGAATAACTTCTAATACTGACATGGCAGTGGGGGATTGGGCCAAGTCATCGACAAGACTATAATTGTGGTTTGCCCTAGCTTGAGGGTTATGAACATTCCTTCGCAATGGGATGCAAGGGATGCAAAGAGGTGTCTCAGTATTAGGGTGCATAATCATCAAAGGTGGGATAGTCGTGAATGGGGTGGCCTCCGAGATAGTGGGAGTCAGGTTAGAGGGTGCAATGTATTGATGACTGCATGTTTGTAGAAGGACCTCTTCCTCACTAGTGAGGAAGATAGTTTGATTTGTCGAAGTGCCTGGGTTGTGATATGGGCCTGCCTGTGGTGGGGCAAGGTGCATCTCATGTTGGGTGTTCATCACCCCTTGATGTGGTATGGGGTTTTGCAACATGTTCAGGGGTGGGTGCTGCACATATTGTTGTGGGGCCTATAGGGGGGCAGGTGGGGTTGGTAGATGTGGTCCATTACTGAATTATTTCATCCGTTTGAAGTCTGCGATTTGGGGGAAATGGTGAGTATAGTGGCCATACTCGCCACAAAGGGCACAAGGGAAGTTTGTCTGAATATTGTTTCTGTTCTTTCCTTGGCATTTGTTGTTATTTCCCCCTTGAGGGTTCTGGTTCCCTTGGTTCTGGTTGCCCCCTGTAGGTTGGTTCTTGTTTCCTCCTATCCAAGATTATTATTGTTTTGGTTTTTCCCTTTCTTTCTGGCATTGTTCGACTGATGGGATGGATTAGCCATATTCAGTTGTTCAAAATGTTGGTATTGCTAAATGGGAGATGGTTGAACAAAGTTAACCCCAACATGTGGTTGTCCTTGTGGTGAAGGAATAGGTTGGGGGGATCAGGAAATGGAAAGTATGGATTATGCTGTGGTAATGATCTGTAGGATGCATAGGAAGGCATGGTGGTTTCACTAGTGTAAGCAAAGGTGGAGGGGGTACCCGAATTAGGTTGAGCTACGGGGCATATTGTGGGTGTTGGCAATGGTCCGCTGGTGGGTGGAGGGAAGGTCAAGGGGTATGGTTGTGGATAAGGGGGGGATTATAATAAGGGGTTTCGCTGTATGCAGGTGGATATTAAGGGGTTCCATACATTGGTGGTTGTTGAGGATGTGAATTGTGGTGTGTAGTGGTACCAATCAATCCATATGTTGAGTGAGACATCCTAGGTTTGTCCTGGCCAAATGGCACGGGTAACAGGGCATCCGGTAGTACTGTATACAAGTACCCTGACTATGAGTAAATGAGTTCAAACTGTTGGGCCTTGTTAATGGATTCTTCTTCAGACTGGGGGAAGGTGGCGGCCACATCTTTGGCAAGGAGGGAAACAAGTGATTTGAGGAACCAATTGAGACATTGTTGTGGAGTAGCTTCAACTTTGCAAAGACTACCCCGTCGACACCATTAGTGAATGTGGTCAGCGATGTGCATGGAGGTGGTTTGTTTAAATTCCGAGAGTAGTTCAAGGCCATTGTCATGAAGAATTGGTAGTTGAAAGAAGGTCAAGAATGCTTTGGCCAAGGATTCAAAGGTTATGTGGGACCCATATTTTTCTTCTACATACCACTTAGCTGATGGGCTAGTGAGTGTACATTGAAATAACCTTAATCGAACATAATCATCCATGATGTTGTTTGAAGAGCACCATAAGTGAAAGGTCATGATATAGTTGGCGGGATTGTCTCTCGATTTTCCTTCAAACTTGGGGATGTCTGAAGGCAGTTTGGTAGGCATTGTTGGCCATGTGGGGTTGTGTAATATAGGATCATTGGTGAATTTAGTCAGATCTGGTATGTTGAGGGAAGCCAAGTATGGCATCTGAGGTGGTGGTGGAGGATTAGTTCCAGCCATAGTGTGAGTGTTTTGCGTACCTGACCCTTGAGGGGGACTAGGTGGGCTTTTTACTTTCCCCTTGAGAAGAAGTTGGCCCCCTACTTCTATGGAAAGGAGAGTGTGGGGTTGTTTGACCTTGGGAAATGGATCCAAGCAGAGTGGAACCAAGAAAAGTTGATCCCAAGATAGTAGCACTCACAGGGGTGTGGGGAAGTATGGTCGATGAGTTAGCAAGACTAGGAACTCCCCTTAGAATGGGAGGGAGATTTAGCAAGCATCTGGAACGACGAGGGTTCTCTGGGTCCCCTATGATGTCTGACTAGCAAGGTGGATGTGTGAAAATGGTGATGAGAGCAATTAATGAACAAGAGACTTTGTATAACTTGGACCTTCACAATGTATCTCACAATCGTATGTAATCACAAGAACATCATACATAAATCAATTGATAAAGAAGCATACATGTGGGTAGGTGGATTTTGTCTGTGTGGGAGAACAAAGAAAACAAATGCTCGTGTCCTAAAAGATGTAACATCCTTCCTCTCAAATAACACTGGACCTTCCAATAGCACTCAACAGTGGGGTCCGAAGCCACTGGAAGAGGAACTAGTGAAGGATGAAGTAATCCGTTATAATGAGGGGTAGAGGGTGCATATCCCGAAAGAGCTGGCAATATTTCCCAATAGCGACACAAAATCTAATCAAGGTGCAATTGCAGCCCACAATTGCCACCTGGGTAGATGTCCTAAAATTTTGGTCACTAGGTACCTCGGTCAAAGTGCGGCATTTAGATTTTCGGCCTAAGAAATGGGTCACGAGCTGGATCCCATCCAAGAGGTGGGTGCCTCAAGGGGGGATGCACAGAACAATTGGACCTTAGCCTTCAACCCTTCATGGGTATCTCCCTACCTTATGGTGTTAGGAACACTTGACTTGGAGGATTTAAAGTTCCCTATTTGAAAACTTCTATTATTTGAAGATGTGAGAACCAGATAACGGGGAGTTATTTGGATGCCTATCCCCAAAATCCTACCTAGACTAAAAAAATTATTTTGGCACCTCCTGTGGAGGAAAACTTAGTGAGTTTTTAGAAAAAAATTAGATGTGGTTGTTTGAGAGATTGGGGGTGCAAGCCAATCTTGTTGAAATTAAGTGGGAGTGGATAGTTTTGTCAAGAAAAGGGTGGGGTGTTTCGGAATACCTTTGGAGGAAACTTACTTCAAGCTCCACGTTTCGAGATGAAAACTATGTGAGTAAGTAGTGACTTTTGAAAGTGTGCCAATATTTTTAATAAATTAGGTGTCACCTTGCTGCATGTGGACTTCGCTTGGTCCTTACAAGTCTTGATTACCTAATTAACTAAGTGTCATTGGTACAACCTTGCGGAATTTTAAAGTCCCTGGGAAACTAGCATGTGGACATGTGGGTCCTTACTATTCCTTTAACTCCCTAATGCGATTTATTCTAAGAAAGCTTTGAAACTATCCTAGATTGTGAACATGTGGGCATGTATGGGCCCGTTACAAAACCTTAAAACTTCCCTAGTGATTTAACCTAAGGAAGTACATTTCAACACTATCCTATCTTTGTAGCATTTGGGCATGTATGGGCCGGTTACAATCTTGAAGATGTGTTTGAGAAAATAAACTAAGAGGAGTCCCGAGGGGGCTGTTGTCCTCTCCTAAAGATTTTGTCTTTTTTAAGGGAGATGAAATTTTCCTTCAACCTCTTTCTGATTCTCAAGATCACTTTGGGGCGTGAGAGAAGAGAATACTCAACGATTGATGTCTAATTTCTGGTCCCAATGCAAGTTTTATATTTGATGTATAATGATTCCAACTTAACTTTAGTTAAAGCAAGCCATCCATCTGGCAAAATGACAAAAAAGAGAAAAATTTATGATTTTAACCCCTAAGTGCCTATGTGTTTGACTAATCCATTTATATGGAGAGGGCATGTAAGTGTGATGCATATTAAAACATGCATGAAATCAATTTCAAGAAGGCTATGGGCCCTCCATAGATCACAAAAAACCTTACAATGTGTAATTTTCCGAGCAGATGTGCGGGTCTCAGAGTAGATAGAGGTGCTATGAGAACCAATGCGCGAACTGAAAACGTCTTATGGGCGCAGGTGTGCAGAAAGTGCTGAGAAATACTATGGGTTTGGCACACATGCGCATGATGTGCGACTGTGGGCCACTAAAGCTGCACACATCTATCACACAACCGTGAAGAAAATTCCGAATGAAATTCTCTCAACTCATCTTTTAATTTGGCTTTCTGTAGGTCAGCTTGGGCTGGTTTTGGTTCCTGCAAGTTAAATAAACAAAAGGAAGAGCTAAAATTACCCAAATGGGGGAGGAAATCGATACCTTTCCCCAGTGGAGTCGCCAATCTGTTGCACCTCTTTTTCCCCCTAAATGGGCAAAATAGAGATGCTTACGAGCTCAGTTGGGTGGCTAGGCAAGACAACAATAAAGGAAAGGGTTAGAAAGATAAAACATAAAATATAAACAAAGAATTAAACTAATAATGATAAAAAAAATTAAACTATGGTGCATAAGAACATAAGAACAAGGAACAAACAAGACTCATGCCACCAATGGAAAGGATTGTATTAGTGGAAAGAAAACAATGAAGAGAAAGGAAGACTTTAGGTCCCCTCTTCCTCCAAGGGAGAGCTCTTGGACCCCCAAATATTGAGCTCTTCTTACAAATGAGGAACTAGGATGAAATGGTGAAGAGAATCCAAAGCACATTCATTCTAGAGGTGATATGAATGGCTAAGTGAAATGGTTCTAGCATACTCTTGATGAGGAAAGAGGTGCGCTCCCTGTGTAGTCTCAGTGCATGCTAATTTTATTGTTGATTGTGTAGTTTTGGACCTTTTGGAAATTCATTTTTGGTCCATGGGTGAACTAATATGTGTCTTGAAGATGTTGGATTCTTGTAACCATTTGTGGATGAAATTCCGGTGATAACACATAGTTCAATGGGGCAAGGAGAAACAACCCCACCTGACAACACCGCGCTAGATTTGGGGGTAAAAGTTTATTTTACCCAGTAAAATCAGATAAAAACAGTTGAAAAGATGGAGTGCTTAGAATACCAAATAGGGTAGAAAGAATATGACAAGTAGTCCTAATTTTTAAAAGAATGGTTTACTTTCGAATAGAAATGCTCATAAGTCAGCATAAGGATCTTAGTTTAAATTTGACACTTTGAGTATTGGCACATGCTCTCCCAGCATTTGTTGCACACAATCCCAACCATTTACCAGAAAATATTTGAAGGGATGACACAAATAGAGTAGTCGAGAGCTACATCGACCTACAAAATAAAATTGCAATTTTTCAGTCCTTTAGTATCCATGTTGAACTTTCCAGCTACTAACCATCCATTAAGGACCCCACAAACAATCATGGAAGAATCAGAATAATCCCATATATATGTCAAAGCATATCCACTACCTCAATATTTCAACATGCATGAATCAGAAATTTCTCAAGAGAAAAATGACCAGACAGAACACCCAACATTCCAGCCATAATCTAGCCACAAAAATACAAGCAAAAGGACTCCATCCATGCTTGACATCAACATTTATTCTTTTCTATTTCTTCTCTTCTCATCCTCAATTTTGTAAAAAAAATTGTCAATGTAATAACCACACTCCCATTTTTCTCAGGATGAGCAAGGAATTGAGAGGGTGGGGGGAGAAGTTGTAGGGTCTAGTTGGCCCCGCTGACTAGACCCACCAGTCGACTGTAGTAGTTGGTTAGGAGAGTCGGTCAAATAGGTAATTAGAGTTGACCAACTTATAGATAGTTACAAAATGTAACCAACTTGTAACAAAATATCTTACATATATATACATGGCTATGTAATGTAATGTAAGAGTTTGTTCTGAATATAATAAAAATATTTGATGGTTCTCTCACCTCTTGTATATGTTTATCTATATGGCTATGTGATTTTATATATGATGTTAGAGTACATGTTTCTCTATGTAAGGATATAGCGATAACTATCTCCTACTTTCTCTCATACTACAACATGGCTCATCATATTGAATCTTATATTTATAAAATGATGGCAGTCCACTCAAAAACCTTTGTATCTTCACCTTCTCATCCTTGATAAACCTTACATACTTAAGAAATCCCAAGAAATTATTTTCATATTCTCCCATGGTCATGTTCCACAACTTGAGTTCAAATAAATATTTCATTTTCTTGTCATAGAAGTGCTCTAAAAGACACTCCTAAAAATATCTCTTGAATTGCTTCCAAGTGATCCTACTCTCATTATTGTGCTCAACTTGATTCACTTGATCCCGCCACATAACAGTTTTTCCATGCAAATGGTCTGTGGCGATTCTAGATTATAAGTTAGATGAGTAGTTGTACTGCAACTAGAAACACTTCATGATTCCAACAACTAGGATTTAGCATCATCTTCCCTTTCTCTTTCACCATCAAAGGATGGTGTCTTAAACTTCTTCAACTCTCCTTGCAAACTGTCAAATCCATGTCTTCTTCTTTGATTCCTAACATGAGACACATCTAGACTTCTTATGGAGTCTTTAGACACACAAAATTTCCTTGCTAAGTAAGGAGGTGAGTGATTTCTATGATTTCTATTAGAACTTCTTGAATGATTGGCTCTTTTGTAGTTATCTCTTTTTTCATTATGTCTACTTCCTTCCTCCTATCTTGTGTATGATCCATTCTTTTCTTACTTCTACAACTGATTTAGTCTAATTTACACCATTTGAGCATTTATTTGATTTTTTTCTCTCATCATCTTCACATTGTATGATTTTCAACTTTGAACTTCTATTTCCAATCTTCTCATAGTCTTTATTGATGTTTCTCGCTCCACTTTGCTCATGTGTCCATTAGATTTTGTTTCTACATTACCAACACTGATATTTTGACCTTTGGCTTTTCTCTCACAACTTAAGGATCCCTCTCCTTCCTCCATGTCCCAAATATGCATTATTATCTTGAAATGATATGTTTATATCCCTTAATTATGCAAAATGTGCAAGAAACAATTTTTGTTAGAATTATGCATATTATAGATTTTTTGTCAATTAATGCTACAGGTCCTTTTTCTTCTCAATTCATGAAGAATTATATCATAATTCTCCAAATTATAATAATTCAAAGTTATTCTCCTCTAAATCATGACTATTCTTGTGCCCTAATCCAATCTCTAAGTTGAATGTTATGGCTTCCTAAAAAATCCATTTTCACCCTGTTTATACACTTTCTCCACTGGTGTAATTTTATTGAAAGGCCAACTTTTGTCAAGTGCAAAAGAAAATATGTCAGGAACTAGAGAAAAATTTGTATGATAAATAGATAAAAATAATGACAAGGAATTCATAAAAACTCTCATATTTTCAATCTAATGCTCTAGTAAAAAACTACAACAATATGGAAATGATAACTTTGTCATTTTCACCCTTTTTTCCAAACTTAGAAGTTTTAGAAAAAATATCTCAATCTGTGCACTTCTGAAAAAACTCCAATAAAGAAAAGTTGTCTATCTTGGTGACTATATAAAATGTTGATTAAATAGCATTTTCTATTTTTTTTTTATTTGGGGTCACTTTTCCTGCTCCGAAAATCCCAAAAATCCTTCAAAAGTGGCCTGAACTAATAGATTTTGGAATATTTGAGCATCCCCATTCCAATCCCCTTAAAATTTATTCAATTCCTCCATGGGTTATTTCCGTGTCTGTTTTATGGGCTCTCTCCAAGAAATTTAGCTTAATATGAATCTCTGCCAATGATCTTGATCCAAATCTTTAAAAACCATTGTTTTTCAAATTCTGACCAATCCAAGCAGAAATGGATAGTGACCCTATCTGACACTTTTGTAGATCTCCTCTCTATGGAAAAAACCTAGAAGTTTCATCTCAATGTGACATAATCTTCTCTAGTTATGGCTAAAATAATAAATGACTCTAGACTTAGTTTTTTTTTTTAAATTGAAGCATAGTCTTTCCTACGTGGCAATCTGTTGATGTGGCTGATGACCTATAGTGACCTGGAATTGACATGGAATTGTTCACTATTCCATCGGTCACTAGCGATTGCTTTCCTTTCTCTTTCATTTATACAACTACGGTCTCGATCTGACCACCGACCCACTAAGGCACCGCGCTCAACTTACATACTTCACGTTCTTGACACTAGTCTAGTCCAACCACTAGGCCATTGGGCTCAACCTCCATACTTTTTGTCCTCAAATCCAGTCTATTTCAACCACTGGGCCACCAAGGCACCGGGGCACCATCCCATCGACCACCACACATGCTTCTCATATAACGCTTACCAAATGGTTATGGTCTAATTCACCAATCCACTCACTCACCAGGTAACCAACCCACCATGGCACAACACAAGCTTCTCATATACTTTCTCTAATCAACTTTGGTTCGGTCCATCAGCCCATTGGGATTTTTCATTCAAGCTTGCATCTAACTATCAACCCCAGTCTGGTCCGGTCCACTATGCCAAAATTTTACATTGCATGCGAGCTCTGCATGGTTCTATGCCTCTTTACGCACAAGTCATAAAGGGTTTTATTTTTTATTATAAACCGTTCACTTTAAATCTTTCCCATGCATGTGGGATAAAGAAAAGGTAACACCATCACATATCAATAACTATAGATCCATGTGAGAACGTATCGACGACTATTGTGTGCTATCACTCTAGGAAGTAGATATGTCAATTTTGATGCCTAAATCAAGCAAGATAGGGCTCAATGGAAAACCAAGGCCGTGAGGAATCACTTGAGATGGTTTCCAAGGCTAGAAGACATGGCTAAGTTGCAAAATTTTCCCCATATGACGTTGTCCCATAGAAATTAATTAATCTTACTCCAAAGAAACTCATCCAAACACTACTATGTTGTCATGTAGCAATCCCTTGAAGGCCTAGTGCTATAAACCAACAAATATGATACCACTCAGTAACAAACTCATATCAGCAAACCCAAAAATTATTTGCTCTATGCTCTTATCAAAGTCATACCCACTGCCCAAGTACCTCTAAATTCACCCTCTTGGTGTGATTCAAAATTTTTATACCAAATAATTAATAAAGAAGAATGAAAGAAAACACATGCAATAATCAATATTCATGATACACCATAAAATAAATGAACCATATGCCATGCACAACAATAATTATCAAGAAAACACATTGTAAATACATATCTCATAGATAATAATTAATACACACTAGAAATAAATATACAAGTAGAGAAGCACATGAATGGGATCACTTGTCTTTAATAAAACCAATCACCAACTGGCTATAGACCAAGGACGTTCCACCCAGCCTTAGACATTGTTTTTCCAAGTCTCAATAGCAGATCACCCCCAAGCCAAAGATATAAATCCACAAGGATGGATCTCAGACCAACACTCTGCTTCCCAAACCAGTCAGCAATCAATCTCTCACAGGTTTCTCAAACAAACAACAAAATCCATTTTACCAGTGCTCTTCCCCTTCATCTTGCACCACCAAGAGAGAGTGAACTCCCTTCACTGATACACAGTCCCTTAGGTTGTCCACTTCTTTCCAGGGATCCATTTATTCTTGTTAGGGAATCTCAATGCTATACAATCTTAGTATTCTAAGTTGTGGACTTTTCTCTTTCAACTGTCATTATCCTCATTCCCACATACATCCCTCCCTTTTTGGAATAATCAGTAATTAATTACAGCCAACCAACCAATGTTTCTTTCCTTCAACAATTCATTTTTCATTCCCCATGCAAACCAAGAATGATTAGAATAACGAATTAGAGAGGAATCGGTCCAAAATTAATTTCAGTAACAATGAAATGGCCAACCCCCAATACAATCAATAATAGGGTTTAAATATCAAAAGCATAATGTTTCCTTCCCCAAAGAAGCTCATGTAACCCCCTCTTTCTCTCCAAAATTCCAAGGTGGGTAAAATAAAAATAATTTAATAAATGAAAAAGCTTAGACCCTTAACTTT
>JASDQU010301517.1:0-13847 GCA_032191745.1 Picea mariana
AATATATTATTTTCTAATATTTAATCAAGAATTTCTCTTAAAAATGCTTAAAAATAAATAATATTTGGAAAATATAAATGAGACCCATTAATGGTGAACAATAGGGAAAATGAAGTGACATGGTGGTGAATAATGAGTGATATAATGGAAGCATAGGTGAAAAATGTATGGTAATCAGTGATATTTGTATGACGTTTTGAAGCCCAAACAATCGGTCATCGGCGATATTCTCGGTGATGCTTGTCATGAAATAAATCTCGCGTCTGCCGATGCCGACGAAGATTTAGACTCAACAACTTTGGTTCTCTCTAGCATTTTCTTTCACACTTAATCCTTCTCGATGAGAAATTTCTTAAGCGCGTCAGGGAAATTTTTGACTGTCAATTCTCTAATTTAGATATTATTCTTTTAAGTTAATGGTTTCTGCATGCTCGAGAAAACTTTGAAAGACTTAAATGGAAAACAAAATAATAATAAAAGGCAACATTATTCATACTGAGGTCGAATTAGACAGTGAAAAATCAAGTGGTACACAAAAAGTAAAATTTGACATAGGCTTTTCAGGGTGTGTTGAGTGCTCAACAAGACCCAAGAGCTAAAGAGAAACATGAGGAAGAACATAAAGATTCCAAGAGAGAAGGAAAATCCAGAACAACCAGTCATTGTATCAAGAATCACAATACTACCAGCCTAATCTAAACTCACTAAAATCAATCAAGCAGAGGAACTGATGAAGAATAGTGTATGAAAGACTTATGAATGTAAAGCATTGCGAGATACATAACTAGAGATTCTCCCAGATGGAGGGAGAAGACTATGATGATTTCTTGTTCCAGTAAACATGAGCCATTATGTTGTTTGCAATATCCATGGGTTGAATTTTACATCAGATGA
This sequence comes from Picea mariana, assembly GCA_032191745.1. Lineage (NCBI taxonomy): Eukaryota > Viridiplantae > Streptophyta > Pinopsida > Pinales > Pinaceae > Picea > Picea mariana. The sequence goes on from JASDQU010301517.1 coordinate 895, forward strand.
ATGCAAAGACTATTCTCTAGAATAATTGAACAAAGAGCGTATGTAGAGCAACCTCAAGGCTTTGAGGTATACCAAAAAGAGACCCTTGTATGCAGATGAAAGAAGACAACTTGGTGGAGAACCTCCAATGCACAACAGAAGTGTGGTGAAAACTTTCTATAACATAAATATTGTATCAGAATGGTTACTTAGAACTCCAGGATGAAGGATTGCCAATCCATGACAATCTCTCATGATAGCAGAAGAAGTACCACATGAATATGTTCGAGTTTGATTCTTTCCACGATGTTATGAGCTAGCAGGAAACAAAAGAGTTGAATTCAACTATGTTATACTGTAATGATCAGAGCTACATGAAGCCTTCAGAAAACCAGTGTTCTAGAAAGACCGAAGTACGTTGATATCAAGAGTTACATTCTCCATGATGAAGTCTAGAAAAGAGAAAGTGGTTCTCCAATATATATCTCCACAGATGAGTAGATAAGCATACATTTTGGATCTCGTAGAGACGACTTCCTTATTGGAAAAGGAAGAGATGACTCCCAGGTTGGGAGGGAGCACTGATGTGTTATGGATTTATGGACAGTAATTTTTCAGTTCGAAAAATGGTCTAGGATGAGCAGTTCCTTTCCAGTTTGGAAAGTGGTTTGATATTTCTGATGGTCAGGCATTTTCCAGTTCGAAAAATGGTCCAGATCGAACGGTCATTTTCGTAATGAAAATGGTTCAATCGATTTCTGATGTACCATAGACAATGATTCCCCTTGTGGCTAGTGTGGGGGAATGGTCTAGGATAGTCTCTCTTCTTGATGGTCACTCTCAGTAGTGGTCCAGAAGACTATTCCACCTCTCTGAACAATCATTCTTTTGAAGCTCACAGTTGTGAGTAGTTTCAAAGAATGGTCGATTTTGGAGGTTGGTGCAAGACAATCATTTACTTAGGAAATGGTCCGGAAAGTCATTCCTTAGGGAAGATTCATTCTCTCTAGGTTGCACTTTGTTTAGTGTTGGAGGAATGGACCAGATAGGTGAATGGTCCAGGTTCAACAGTCAAGGATAAACATTCCCTAGGGTAGATTCATTCTCTCCAGGTTGCTCTTTGTTTAGTGCCGGAGGAATGGACCAGATAGGTGAATGGTCCAGGCTCAGAAATCAAGAAAATTATTCTTCCTTGTTTGAGAAGAATAGTCCATATAGCTCATCATTGATTTTTTACCTTTTGAGGGTGGATGATCTTCCAGATCTCATAGATGTGAGTGGAAGAATGGCCCAAACAATTCAATTTATATCATAACAATGTTTTTTGTGCAGGTTAACATCAGATGATATGATTATTATGGAGACTATATGTCTCTGGACAGTAAATGTATGCTACTGTGGTGGATGTGTTCCACTAATTGTGACTATATGTCACTGATCAAGTATCTTTGTGCTACTTGGTATGGTAGTGTACCACTGGATTGTAGTTGTGTACTACTATGGATAGACACAATTGTGTTCTATTGAATGGCATTGTTCTGATTGCCTTGAAGACTATCAGTAGTGTTGGAAATGATTATCAACTAGATGGATGATCAATGGACAGAGATTTCCCAGACAGAAAATGGTCCAGGACATTTATTCTTCTAGGACATATGTCCAGATTAGAAGAATGTGTCACTCTGTGGAGTGAGTGACTTATCTAGCATGATGTCTAATTACTCATATGGAGTATGGTTTCGAGAGATGATGCAGTTGATGACACTGATAGTGATGATGATGCTCATGATCTAATCATGAGATAATCTATACGACTATGTTGATGCTACTGGGTGAATGGTATGTTTGTGCTCAATACCATTACCTTCAATACCTCCCTATCTAGGAGGGAGTGTTGATATTATGGTAGCTTCAGGAGGTATTTACCTCCATGTGTAAACCCGACGAGAATAGAATATTCTAGTAAGTAAGAAGAAACCCTAGTTAATTGGTTAATAACCCTAGAAGACAAGTCAACTCAAGAGAATGACTTGTATTAGGTTATTAGCCTCCAAGAGAAGAATTCGGCTAAAGGAAATGTTATATACTAAAGAATTAGTACCCAGAATGAGAAGTTGGCCCATGTAGTCTGTCAGAATTAGTATAAATATAGGAGGCCAATCTTCATTCTGGCCAATATTCTCAGAACTGCAGAAGCAACACTTGTGCGCACTACAGTTGGCCAGTTTGTGTGCAAGTTTGGAGGAGATCTGCTGTTGCAGCTGCTGCAACTAGTAGATTTCAGTTTTGCCTTAGACTATCTCTTGGTTATGGTTTGGACTCTCTAATAAGCTCTTGTTACTCTTTCTTGGTGCACTATCCTTGGAGAAAATGTGCGCCACCTTTGTTTGGCTATCTAGCCTAGGGTTTGCTTCCAGAATGATTCTTTGTCAAGGTTAAGGTGCTCGGGGGTGGCTTCGGCCTATGGTTGGGTGAAAATATTGCTATATTGTCTATGGTTAAATGAGCACATACAATATTATAATAGACTTTACCCTTTCATAACCTACAAAATTTTGAAATGGCACGATAATTGAGCTTTTTCTCTTCCGTGCGACTTCTTTGACAAAATTTAATTATGACAATTTAACCTCTTGCAATTTAAAAAATCTTAGAATTCCTGGTGGCCCGATTCTTATGAAAGTCACTGTTGCTAAAATGTTTCCACATGTCCCTTGTCACTGGTGTTAATAGAAATCATAGATGTTCAGTGGTCTCTACCTACGGTTTTGATAGAACGAGGGTTTCTTCCTCTGTTTTTTTTTTAATCTCCCACGATGCAACACCTTATGTGGGATTTTCTTTGTGTTTTTCTTCTTAGATATGGTGTTTGATAGATTGTTCTCTCGAGTTATTTACTAATCACCCATTTTTGTTTATGGTTACGTTATTTTGAATATGTTGCGGAGTATTATTTTTTTATTTTTATTTTTCTTTCTTTGGACTTTCTGGATTTTTATTTTTATTTGATGTGACAAAAGGTCATATTGTGGTCAAGGACCCAAATTAGAGAAACTATAAAAAACTATACTTGTGGCCAAAATCCAATAGATATGTTTCCAAGAGCAAGGAAACTTGACCAAAGGTCTAGTAGCCAAGGGCCGATATCAGAGTTTCTCTGATACCAAATGAGAAGAACAAAGTTCACTCACACAAGAATTATCCAAAATACTTGGAATATAACATAATAATCCATGTAGGAATAATGTATAAAATATGAATAGATAAGATGATTTAAAATTGAGAATAGGGGCTCGTTTATATACCCACGCAGGGGTGCCCTTAACCAATAGTCATGTCCTTTGAGACATGTCCTTTCATTATTAATAATTATTATATATTAATTATCATTTTATTATTGTTATTAATATCTATTTTATATGTATATTTATGTTCATAACAAAAATAAAGTCAAACAAATCAACTATTTTTTTTTTTCCAACTGGAAACTTTCTCGATTATATTAAATATATAATGTGTTCTCAAGTCAGAGAAAATTACAAAAAACAGTTGTGGTGACAAAAATGTCATATGAAGCTTTCGCCTATAGTGGTCTCTTGGCCAACAAAGGGAGAAAGTTCATTAAAAAAATAAAATTCAAGGTCAAAGTGAGCTGCTATATCTAGTGGACAACGTATTCTTCAAAAAATAGCAAAGATCAGGAGTAGCCTTCAAATCTCAAATTATAAAAGACCACTAAGATGAGATGAGCAGATCTTAAAACAGAGTTAGAAAATGGGGAGGGCCCTCATGACCATCTATCCAGAGATTGTATGTTATAATGCCCTCTTTTTTCTGAAGTGATACCTTAGATAGTTGGTTTGTAGATTTGTTGTGCTCACGATAGATGTGTTTGAAGCTGAGTTTTTTGAAAGTGGGTAGAAGTAGTTTGATTCTGTCCTTCCAAGCCAGGAGGGAGATGGCTTGTAGATCGCCCATGTTGTTCAACCAAACAATAATAATTATGGAGTCCTTGAGTATCTGAAGTGATTCAATATGAAGTCTGGATGCCAAGTATAGCTTGGCTCAGGCACCCAATAATTCAGCTCTGGTGTTGGTGCCCAAATCATAATTAAAAGTCCATCTATAGGATGAGTTTTTTGTAATTGTGATCAACCCTCCAACCCCACTCTGAGTTCCATTTGATAGTGCTTCTCCATTGAACCATCCAGTTGGAGTGTCCTCTATGTTAGGTGTCCTCTTTATGATATGCAATCTTGGCTTGCAAGAGTGAATGCCATTCCAGTTTTTAAATAATCGAAGTGTTTTGTATGCTACTGAGCTTGTGGATGGGATACCATTTTCATTTTTTTTTTTTAATTTCTGTCTAGCCAAATGGACCAACAGACCAGGGATGGAATATGCTTAAATTTGTGTTCCCTATGGGTCCAATAGTCAAAACAGTTAGAGAGAGTAGGCCTGTCCCAAGTAGATTTAAGATTTAGCACCATTGCAATATTTTCCCAAACCTTTCTGGAGAAAGGGAACTTAATTAACAGGTGGTTCACAGATTTTGCATCATTGTGGAAAGATGGAAAATATTTGGTCCAATCCATCCCTTTCTTTGAAGGATATCCCAAGTGTTCAATTTATAAGAATTCATAAGCCAAGTGAATAATTTTATCTTGGAAGGTATATGCCATGTCCACAATTGTTTTCTCCAAACTTTAATATTAGTATGCCAGAGCGTGTTTGTGATCACTGTATAGACATTCTGGACAGTTAATTTTCTCGAATGATCACCCCTCGACCACTAAATCTGATCATCATAATCATTTAAGTGAATACTTAAATGTGATAAGGCCGAGAAGAGGGTGTTCCAATGTGGATCTAGCTCTGCATTGAGTTCAAGTGCATCATTGGAGATCCACCTGCCAGGTAAGAAAGACGAATTGGATCGATCTCTGGCTTGGTAGAGATACCAAATGTTTTTAATGTGTAATTGTGCTATCAAATCAAGAGGAAGTGTGGTGGAATCACCCAAAACAAGAAGTCAATAATGACCGAGAGTGATGGAGCGGCCCGATCCTGGCTGCTAACAAAGTCAATGGGTTAACCAATGTTTGGTTTTAGTTAAGTTTTTCCTGAATAGTGAAGCCGCCCTAGTGGTAACTGTGTCAGTTAGGAGCTAGATGGAGACTGTGTAATGAGAGAGATACTTATCCTTGATGATGGAATGCCAAATGCCAGGTGTAGTCAACACGTTCTAGAGGGAGTTGGCTGCTAGTGCTTGGCTGAAATTATATAGATTTTGGATCCCCCATCCACCCTTTTGTTTGGGTTTAGCCAAGGTTTCCCAATTGCAAAGGTGCTTTGGGGAGTGGTCTGAGCATCCCGAACAAAGAAAATTATAAGTCAAATGATGAAGTTTTGTGATTACCGTAGCAGGAGTGGCTGCAAGAGCCATCCAATACACTGGCTGTCCTTCTAGGGAAGCTTTGATGAGTGTAAACTGATCTCCAAGGGAGAGCAACCTCATGCACCAGTGTCCAGTATTTTTTTCACCTTTAGCAATGAGCCAGTTCCAGTCCGCCAACTTATAGATTTCTGATTTTAAATAATAACCCAGGTACTTGAGACCAGTAGAAAGATGAGTAAAGGTGTAAGGAAACATACCTTTAAGCTGATCCAAAATTTGTTGTTGCAGATTTGAGAAGTGGAAGGTCGATTTTTCCCAGTTGATCGACAATCCCATGGCACAACAAAAGGTTTTTAAGATCTCTTTTATCTCCTTCCATTCCTGTAAAGATTCATTTTCATGATGAGAACATCATCAAAAAAAGAGAGATGAAGAATATTTATAGTCCTTGACACCTTAATTCCAAATATCTTGTCATCTGCTTGTCCAAGTTTGAGAAGTAGACTCAAGGCTTCCATGGCCAGAATGAAGAGTAGAGGTGAGAGGGGGAAACCTTGCTGCAATCCTCTACCACTGCGAAAGAAAGAGGAGGATTCACCATGAATCAATATGGCAAGATTTTCACTAACCACACAACTCATGATCCACTTGATCATTGAATGGATAAAACCTGTCTGAGTCAGAATCAATCTGAGGAAGTCTCAGTCAATGCAATAAAAGGCCTTCTTGAGGTCCAGTTTGAGGATAAGCGCCTTGGAATTTTTATATTTAATACTATGTAAGAACTCTTGGGAAGTGCCAATAACATCTAGGATTTGGCATCCTTTTAAAAACCCTAGCTATTCTTTCGATAGGGTCCGTGAGAGGATGGGATTTATCCTGGTTGTAATGATTTTTGAGATGAGTTTATAGAAGAGATTTCAGAGTGCGATAGTCGGAAAAAGTAGTAGGATTGGCAGCTTTAGGAATGAGGGTAAGAAAGGCCGAGTTCAGAGCTCCAACTACCTTCCCATTGAGTTTAGTTTTCTCCACAAGTTCCATAATATCCAAACCAACCAAGTCAAATAAATGTAGGTAAAATTCTACCATCCAGTCATCAGGACCTGGACTTTTGTCCTTGGAGAAGGATTTTAAAGAAACCAAAATATTCAGAAGCAAGCAAGGAATGCCAAGTGTAAGTGAATCATCCACATATATAGTGTGAGGAAAGATTTTTTCCACTATGAATGAGGTCTATAAATTTTTAGAGGGCTTCACCTCAAAAAAAGTTTAAAATGTCTAACAACAATTGTTTTTAAATCTTGTTTTCCTCTATGGTGAATACCATCTCCATCTGCAATCTCCCAAATGTGATTTTTTCTCCTGCATGAGCTAACAAAATTGTGAAAGTATTTGGTGTTGAGATCACCACACTTAATCCAATTTGTTCTGCATCCCTATCTCCAGGTGGCTTCTTCTTTGAGAAGGAGCTAGTTTCTTTCAGTTTCAAGGCCTTTTAAAACTTGGCCACTGTCTCCAAAGACCCCCACCTGGGCATCTGCTAGATGAAGGATCTGTATCTCTGTTTCAAGATCTGGTAATATTTGTGTATTAAGTTTCTTATGGATGGAATCCCATGCTTTAATACAGACTTTAAGACTCTTGAGATTCCATATAAGACAATGTTGAATACAAGGCTTGGTAAGATAAAGAGGATCCTTCCACACTTAAATGACTATGGAGTTAAAATCAACTTCTAGGAGCCAACCCAAATTTAGTTTGAAGGGATATGCGATCTTATGGGTAGATGAGTCCAAGTGCAAGAAAATCAGAGCATGGTCTGATAGAAAAGGGGAATCCACCTAATTGCGTATCCTATCCTCTGTGGTGATTAATTGATTAGAAATGAAAAAATTATCGATTCTCTTGGAGATAGAATCTGATCCCAACCGTGCATTACGCCAAGTGGGAGCTAAGAGATCTGGAGCATAATCCACTAGATTGCGTGTTAATAACACAATAGAGAAATATTCTGCCAGAGTGTCCTAGGTAGAAGAGGTCCCCCAAACTTCCCCATATAGGTAGGCAAGGGTATGGGACTTAAAACTTCTTTTTATGAAGAAATTAAAGTATCTAGAACAACACCAAGTGTGCTATCACTAGGGTCGGTTTCACTAAGTCCCGGTAAGCGATAATACTCCTCCTAATCGAAGTGGTGATCACCAGAGCTCTCAATCGCCAGAGGGGAAGATGTGTTTGAGACAAGAGAGTGCTCCCGCACTTCTGGAGGACAATTAGAAGGTATGGTTAATTCAGGAACATGCATGGTAGATGTTTGTGCCTCGTCCAACTTGTAGGAAGGGTGAGGGTTGGACAGAGTGGAAGGTAAGTCTGAAGAAGGCAACGAGCAAGGGATATTCTCTTCAGGTAGTCCAGGAGTAAAAAGAGGGGAAACTGTACTAGATTGGACAGATGGTAAAGTTTGTGCAGGGGCGGGTAGGTGATTGGACGGACTAGGGGACTAGTATAAGGGAAGACTTTCATTTTTTTCTCTAGGAGAGTCCCCCTAAGGGAAGGAAGCCGATCCCAAAGTAAGAAGATGAGAGTCATCTAATATGTCCTTTTCCCAAGTTGAGAGCGAGAAATAAAGGGTTGGACATATGGTTTTAATCTTACCAGTAATGGAGTCCTATCTAGATATAAATCCATCTTCAGCATAGTCTGAAATATTGACCTCTGTATTCACATCTGGAGAGTCCAAGTTGGAGGCAAGCTCTAGCATATATTCCTCCGATAGTTCATCTTCAACAGTGCCAGTACAAGTTTTTCTCAAGTGGCCTGTCTGTCTGCAGAGAGAACATCTAAAAGGAATGTCAAGATAGTGTAGTTCCTGGCGATTAAGATGTCCTCTCCAATCTATATCCAAATTTTTGAGAAGACCCTCATGTATATCTAGTTCTAATAGAATCCTTTTAATTTCTTATCTGGGCCAGAAAGTGTCTTAGGGTCCACACTGATGAAGCGTCCTAGGGAGTTTCCAATGGCCATAAGGGATTTTTCATTCCAGTGGTATAGGGGTAGTCCAGGAAGGAATACCCATAGGTTCCAAAGTCGCAAGTAGTCCTGAGATGGATCAAAACTCACTCGCCAACACTTCATCACGAGGCTACTGTCATCCAGAGTCTAGAGGTGCTCCATAATAGTTTTGGACTTCTCAGGTGATTTAAACTGAAAGTAAAGCCAACCACGCCCAAGGTGTGAGAGAGAGGGGACATAGCCTAGTAATGGCCTCCGATTTTTTTCCATCTAGACTTCCAGGTCTGTAGTACATAGGTGTCTATAAGAGATCCTGCCCACGAGACTACACAGAGCCATGGAGACCGAATCCTCCAGACCAATATCCAGACCAAGGACGAGCTTCTTTTTTGTTTTCTACGAGGCCCACAGACGTTGAATATATTTTCTTCCCCCAAGATGAAGAGATAGGGTCTTTTGAGTAGTTCAAGGAGCTCTAGAAGTGTCAAGAGTAGCTGGGTGTGCTTGTTGACTTCTTAGGGAAGAGGGCAGGTTCTTATGTAAGAGGACACTGTGTGGTACATAAAGTGTAGGAATGGTAGTAATGGATGAGGTGAAGTGTGAGGGGGGCCGAAGCTTACAAAGTTCATGCTGTAAGCCTCGAGAAGTGGGTCTATTGTCTGCATGGAGGAGTGTAGTTTTTTAAATAGGTTGGGGGGGAGAAAAGAGAGAAGGAGTGCAGTTGGTAGAGGATATGGTAGATGTGTGGGGACAAGTGATTAAAGATGGATAGGTCATAGTAGGCAGAGGGGAACGGTGGAGAGTTTTGATATCGGAGGAAGAGGGCAGAATAACAGTTTCAAGAGATGGTTTTATAAGGTTATTGCGCCTGGAGAGTTCGTCTGTCGAGGTGAAGAGGCCCACACTATTCTAGAGGGCCTCATCAACAACATTCATGAGTGCGTTGAATTCAGCCTCCATAAGTGCGTGTCTCGTGAGGTAAGAAGAGTTTAATAAAATATGTTATCCCCGAACAGTAAAGGTGTAGGAGCAAGAGGACAAAAGTCTGTCTCCGTTGTTCTGCAAGTCATAAGTATGGGTCCATAAGGAGGTCATTCAAGGACATCGTGAAAGGTTTGCAGGCTGTGAAAAAAAGCACGCTCATGAGATTTTGGAGGGTAAAGGTGTTAAGAACCACATAGGAGATAAGTAGAAGGGTATTTAAACAACAGGTGCACAATTATTTGGGCCTACAGTAAGACTAGTTTCACCAGGTCCGCCATTGTTGTGCCTCAAAAGATTGAAAACCGAGAGATGTTGGACATGCATTTCCCGCGTGCTCCTCTTTTTTATGGGGATATCCCATATTCAACAAATCAACTATTTATTTTAATAGATATGTTACACATCCATAATTACTTGAGGTGTACTCATATCAAATCGATATGCCATTGTTGTGTTCTCATCAACTAAATGTTAATTCAATTTTCTACTTATATCTTTCTATCTATTGCAATATGATTGACATATGGTCGGATGATATATATATTTTATTTAATTTTTTTCATAGTGTTGTCAAAATGCAACTTTAAAATTTGGTCTCCTCATTCAAGTAATTAATTTAATTGAAGGTAAGGGAATGATGTATGTTTGAGTGTTTGTTGGATAGAGGTCTTTGTCATTTAATGGATAGTGTGATATATTGTACTACAATTTGTTATTGTTTGAGTGTTTGTTGGATAGAGGTCTTTGTCATTTAATGGATAATATGAGATATTGTAGTACAATTTGTTATTGTTTGAGTTAAAGATTCACTTACAATTAAGTTAGTTTTTGTTTTTAATAGTCATGAGCATGTCTAGATGTTGGGAATGAAGTGGCCAACATTTTTGGGGCACTTTCTATGAAATTGGTTCCTATAATTTTAACAATAAGCAAGATAAATGTCATAGGGTTGAATATTTGAGTACAAGCAATTCAAATTATGTTAAGAACAAAATAAAGATAGAAATAATGGGTGAAATTACACAAAGAGATTGCAAATAACATAGTAATATAATGTAACCCAACCTCTAATAATGAATGAAATAGTTAAAACATTATAATATGAGAAACAATACAAACTAGGTAGAATGGTGGTATCTTATCTCTCAGAAGAGTTGTGTCGAATATTCACATTCACAAAAAACCATTACAAGAGGCTAAAAATGCCTTTTAACATGAATACTAAAAACCAAACAGGAAAAACCCTAAGATCCAAAACCCCAACCCTAGGAGATAAGGTGGAAAAATGAATGTGGGCCCTAAGGAACCTAGCTAAGACTTCAACTTCGGCCATAAATATGAAATCCATTTGGGGAATTTCTTAGACAGTTTCAGAGCTTATTTTGAGTTCAATGCCTTTGGTTGGCTTGGAAATCAAGGATTTCCAAGCCATGCCCATCATAGAAATACATGAGAAGTTCCAAAAAAATGCACTAAAAGTTCAAGACCTACAAATGTTTTACAAAATCAGTAAGGAGTGGAGTTCTTATAAGTTAGTGGTATATTTGGGTAGCCACTTATATCCACCTATATTAGTCATTCCCCTTTAGAAACCAATGGTATCAAATGCATCAAGTTTGTCCATTAGATGTGTTTTTTTTTCCTTGTGAATTTGGTTTCTAGTAAGTCACTTTCCATGGTGAAGAAACTACCCTTCCATGACAACCCAATAGAGTTGTGTGTTCATCTTGATGTCCATGATCCTCACAATTGTATCATTATTAATGCAATTGAGGTTGATTTGTGTTGGGACCAAGTGTTTTCCACCTTTCAGGTGTCCACCAAAGGTGGGAAATATGGTTGAAGTAGCTTGACATGAAATACAAGGTGTTAGCGAAGGTAAAGTGGAATACTCCTTTCAAAATCATTCTCATCCAAATACATAGTGATGGTTTAAGACTCATATTAGAGTGGTTTGAGATTCCTATGGATGTATGTCAGTTTCTACTTCTATAAGTGAAACCATACCTTGTCACCAACCTAAAACTTGTGTGGAACCTAATGGGATCGTGGGTGAGTGCAAGCTAATGATGGTCTCTCATGACACTTTAGTGGCAATGCAAACCTGGAAAAACAATAATATGTTAACTTGGATGGATTATTAAAGGTACTTTTAAAATGAATTTGAATATGGTGTAAGAATATGAAGCATAGGAAATTGAATTATATTTTCGAATACACAACGTTTATTCATAGAAATTGTGAATAACTAGGTCAAATTTGATTATTTCCTACAATGGTATCTTATTTTTCCAACAAAATATAAGGTATATGTTTTCGTTTGTGTAGGTGTTGAGTTTCTTAATGATTGCATTTTGTTCCAAAAACTTGTATACTTGTAGAGAACCCATTTTTCTTATGCCATGTATTTTTTGGAAATTTTTAATTTTTTTTTAAATTATCAAATTCAACATATGCTTGAAATTAGAACATCTTTTGTTCGTGCAGAATAAAAGGGTCTTAACACGATAAAACATTTTTTTTAGATCATAGGTATCAGTCTCCTTTAGTGGCGCATATAAATCATTTGAGAAATGGTTAATTCGAGAAACATTTATAGCATAAATAAGAGAGGTATGTATTCTAGGATTTTGATATATGTGAATACAAAAATAGATTAAAAATAGTAAACAATAATAATAATAATAATAATAATTTCGACTCGATCTATGTCTATAATTTCGTCAACAACTGAATTGCTTAGCCTATAGAAAAATAATGTCAAAGACAGAGATACAGAGGGGTATTAAAAAATGGAGGTTTTTATGAATTTGCAAACTGATCCACTAGGTTTATCATCCAAAACCTAAATCTGATCCAACCAAGTCAACATACACCTAGTCAATCCTGCCAATTTTTTTTGAATTGAAACAAGCATGCACGTGCTCTAGGAACGTGTGTGCGCTCCTAAAAATTGTTTCCTTCCTTCTCTATATTTTTCCTCCCTCTCCTAAATCTACCCGCCCTCTCTATCTCACTCTCACTCTCCCTCTCTACCCCCCCTGTCTGTCTCCCTCTCTCTCCCTTACGCTCTTATACATGGTAAGACCTAGACATGGAAATATTTATACATCACAAGGCATGGAAATACGTAGAGCTAGACCTTACCTTGACATGCCTCAGACTCTCTCTCTCTCTCTCTCTCTTCCCCTCATTCTCCTCTTTCTTCCAACATTTCTCTCTCTCCTCGTTGTTAGTCTCAGTCTCACTCTCTCTTCCCCTCTTTCTCTCTCTATTCCCCCTCTTTTTCTCCCTGGGTATCCCCCCCTTCCTCTCATTCTCTCTCTTACCCCATTCAATGTATCCCTCTCTATTTTCCTTCCTCTCACTATCCCTCTCTCTACCCCCCCTCTCTTTCTCCATATTTTCCTTCTCACACTCTGTCTATACCCCTCCTCTTTGTCTTTCTCTATCCCCCCCCTCCTCCTTCTATGTCTCTCTCTCTCCCCCCTACTACCTCTATGTCTCTACCCCTCCTCTTTGTATTTATCCCTTCCTCCCCTCCACCCTCTCTGTCTCTACTCCTTCTCTTTGTATT
>JASDQU010301518.1:0-13927 GCA_032191745.1 Picea mariana
CGTGAGACATCCTCCAGGACACATACCTGAGAGAGAGCCCCTGAGATGGGTGTATGGTTCCTATCTGAGACAAAATTGGAACGTAGTGATGGCCTCCTCCTTACAGAGACTTGAGAAGAACTCCAAATGATTCTCCTGTGTAACATAGTGAGAAAGGAGATCTGTTGAGTTGGACATGCCTGTGGCTGAGCACAAGGTGAATGTGTAAATTCCCATGAGCTGGGTGCATCGTTATGAGACATAGATGAAAACGATGCATTAGCCTCCTCTGAGCAGAGAGTTGAGATGATGAACTCCATATGACTCTCCTATGTAATGCAGTGGGAAAGAAGATCTACTGAGTTGGAAGTGCCTTTGGATGAGGACAGGTGAAAGTGATCCTAGTGGTTGAGCACTAGTGAGTGTGGTTGTCCTGTGAGACACAATGAGATAGAGATATGGACATCCCTATGGATGTGCCCCTAGTGGCTAAGCACTAGTGGGTGTATGAGATCCCTTGCTATATTGTTCAAGAGTCAGACTTACTTGTAACCCTCCTCTTTTGCAGAACCATACGACCCTCCTAGGGTTTCCAAAAAATCCATACAACCCTCCTCTTTTGGGTGTTTTAGCCACTAAAACTTGGACGTTGAGGCAAATTTTGGCATAGGAGAGTACGGTCTTCTCCAGTGCACCTCCAAAGACCCTCATAATGAAATTCCAGGCATTTTGAAAATTTGGCCATAGGGTTTCTAAGGTTTCGCAAATTTCTGGGTTTTAGGGTTTCTACAGCGCTTTGAAGAAGCCTTCAAGATTACCTGTGTTCTTCTAACTTTCAAGGCTTATTGTTAGCAGTCATAAGCCCAACAAAACCTAAGGTTGCTAGCCTAGCCTAGCCGTTAGGTTTTCTAGCCCAGTTGACAAGGGTTTGTGAAGAATCTAAAAATATGATGAACACAACTACGATGGAAGATAAGTTTGATGGATCAAGCAACTACAAGTTCCTAGAAGACAAGACTTCAGAGGAAGACTTATTGTGGGTGATACAAAAAGGTTTACCAGAGACATCTATTGATGAATGGAAGGAAGATGACGTCAAGACAAGGAAGCCAATCATCTACTCAAGCTCTTACATTGAAGGGCCAGCTTCAAAATAACAAGATGACAAAAGGTGACACCGTGACTACCTTCTTCATGAAGACCTCAGAGGACAGAGATCAACCAAGTGCCATGAGAGNTAAGTTTCATGGATCAAGCAACTACAAGTTCCTAGAAGACAAGACTTCAGAGGAAGACTTATTGTGGGTGATACAAAAAGGTTTACCAGAGACATCTATTGATGAATGGAAGGAAGATGACATCAAGACAAGGAAGCCAATCATCTACTCAAGCTCTTACATTGAAGGGCCAGCTTCAAAATAACAAGATGACAAAAGGTGACACCGTGACTACCTTCTTCATGAAGACCTTAGAGGACAGAGATCAACCAAGTGCCATGAGAGAAATCATATCAACACCCTCATGTATGCACTTGTATATATTATTTGTATCATTGTCATGAGGGAAATTGCAGGAGGAAGGAACCTTTGCTGAAGTCATGGATCCAGAGGAATCTCAGTGCATTCAGAGGAACAACATACTGGAAGTGACGACTTCAGGTTTGATTGTTTTAATTATCGTGCCTCTAACCTACATTTCTAAAGTTTGCTACATTACAAGTAGGTGTTGTAACTGTGACAACAATCCTTAAATTGTGTTGATTCTAGAGATGTACTCATTATTCTTCTTTAGGAGATATCCTTGTTTTGTTTTTTTTTGTTTGTTTTCTTGTTCCAAGTAGGTTAACAACAAAGGAAGATGGTTATACTTCAGACTTTAGAGGGAGTCAAAACTATTTGAGGAGGAAGAACAAAACCATCATTAAGGCAATCGATGCAATAATACATGATCAAAATCTTTCCATGATTCTTTGGGCAGAAGCATGTAGGACACAGTATATGAGTACTCACCAGATTTTGAAGAACGTAACTCCCTAAGAATCCTTCACCGGAGTGAAGCCCAAGATTGAACACTTCAGGATATTTGGGTGCACAATGTATTTTTTCATGTATCCAAAGAGAAAAGGTCCAAGCTAGACCTTTCAGGAAGAAAGGATACATTTATGGCATAACAGTGAATCTTTGAAGACATATCAAATCTACATCCCTGGTTAGAGACAGATTGAGACTAGCAGAGATGTTCCTTTTGAAGAAGAGATAACCCTTCAAAGATCCAGAGAATCTCAGATGGAGATTGACAGTGAGACAATACCTTCTCCCCCTTCAGCAGTTTAGAGGGAGACAAATATTATTCCAGCTGATCCAGTTGCTCCAGTTGATATGCCCAGAGATATTGCAGACTAAAGTAGGGCATAAAAGGCCTCTCTAGGCTTGACAAACTTTGCAAGAGGCAGAGGAGCATACAAGCCCCTCAAGGCACATTCCAAGAGAGCAAAAGAGATTTTCGAGCTACCCCTCAGTCATGAGCCACTTCACTGATTCTAAGCCTTCTTGTCATGAAGAAGCGATAGGTGAACAAGTATGGCAAGATGCCATGATAGAGGAATACTAGTATATATTAAAGAATAATGTACGAGAGATTGTTCCGAGACCAGAAGGGAAGTCTGTGGTGACTTCCAAATGGATCTATAAGATCAAGCATGCAGCTGACGAAAGTGTCGAGAAATACAAAGCGAGATTTGTAGCCAAAGGATTCCCACAAACAGAGGGAGTTGTCTATGATGAGACACTTGATCCAGCAAGCCCGGTACACCTCCATCCGTACTACCATCCATGAGTTGGAAACTACATCAAATGAATGAATTCTTGAATTCTTGATGAGTATGGGTTTTAGCAAGAGTGTTGCTGATCCAAATCTATATTATTACATTGTTGGTGACGAGAGCCTAATTTTGATGACTTACTCAGGAAGTTGTGTTGTTGGATAAAAGCAAACTTTGACTTTTGATTTCGAGATAAAGGATCTAGGTATGATGCACTACTTGTTGGGACAAAAAGTATGACAGAGGACCGATGAGATTTTCCTGAGTCAAAGAAAATATACAGTGGGGATGTTAAAGAAGTTCAGTATGATAGAATGCAAATCCATAACTACACCGATGATGGTGGATTTGAAGAAAATGAATGATGATGATTCAGACGACATTGATCCATAGTCGATTGGATCACTGATGTATCTGGTTAACACCAGACTCTATTTATACTATGCAATGAATGTACATTAGTCAATTCATGAGTCAGCCGAGACAGACTCACTGGATAGCATCAAAGCATGTATTGTGCTATATATGAGGCACAGTTGGATATGGCCTGAGATATGCCTCTAGTATGGACTTGAGTTTGTAGGGATATGCCGATACAGATTGGGTAGAAAGTACAGTGGACCGGAAGAGCACATCCGGTTGTTGTTTTACCTTGGAGTTTGCCATGGTTTCTTGATGCAGCAGAAAGCAAAGCTCTATGGCCTTGAGTACCATAGAAGCAAAGTATATAGCATTGAGTGTGCGAAGTAGTGTGGCTTCATAAGCTTTTGACAGATTTACTTGATCATGAGATGGATTCTATGATTATAACTAGAGCTATGTGAAGCTCTTTGAGAACCCTGTGTTTCATGATAGATCGAAACACGTTGAGATAAAATATCATTTTTAGAGACATGATGCAGAGGAAAGCAATACACGTGCAGTACCTTCCTACACATGAGCAAATTGCAAACATCTTCACCAAACTGGCTTGGTGAGGAATACCACTCTAGTTGAGAGGGAGTGTTGATGACTACAACCAAGACAAAGTTCGAGTACTTTCATGCGAGGCTTGGCCTGATGGAGAACGCCTCCCTAGCTGAGAGGGAGTGTTGATGATTACAGTTGCGTGAGACATCCTCCAGGATACAGACCTGAGAGAGAGCCCCTGAGATGGGTGTGTGGTTCCTATTTGAGAAAGAACTGGAACGTAGTGATGGCCTCCTCCTTACAGAGAGTTGAAGAACTCCAGATGATTCTCCTGTGTAACGTAGTGATAAAGGAGATCTACTGAGTTGGACGTGCCTGTGGCTGAGCACAAGGTGAACGTGTGAATTCCCATGAGCTGGGTGCATCGTTATGAGACAGAGATGAAAACGATGTATTAGCCTCCTTTGAGCAGAGAGTTGAGATAATGAACTCCAGATGACTCTCTTGTGTAATGCAGTGGGAAAGAAGATCTGCTGAGTTGGACGTGCCTGTGGATGAGAACATGTGAACGTGATCCTAGTGGTTGAGCACTAGTGAGTGTGGTTCTCCTGTGAGACACAGTGAGATAGAGATATGGACATCCCTATGGATGTGCCCCTAGTGGCTGAGCACTAGTGGGTGTATGAGATCCCTTGCTATATTGTTCAAGAGTCAGACTTACCTGTAACCCTAATTGTAATGTAAAGGGTACACGTAGGCCCCACCTCAATGTAAAAGATAATTAATCTGGTAATTCTTAATTATATTGTGAGATAGTGAGCTCGGCCCTATTGTGCTAATAGACACTTCTGTTGACAGGTTCAGTCTAATACAAGTAAAGGTAAATTCCCCATTGAGGAATCATATCTTATGTGTGAGTTTGGAAATTTCAGCAAGTACATCTTCTTGGGAAAAGTGCGCACCTCTCTTGGGCGCTAGTCTTCTAGGGTTTGTGAGCATCCTTTTGTGTGTTAGTTTTTCTTGGTGGTGAAGGTCTTCTCTTGAAGAATATAACAAAGGATTGGCTGGGTTTTCTTCCCTTGTTGAGAAGGGTTTCCCAGGATACTTCTTGTGTACTTGTGCATGGTGTTTCTTCTTGTGATCTTGGTTGTTGCAACAAAATTGTTTATGGTTTAAGTAAAATGCTAAAATGAAATGAACTTCATACTTAAACCTTTCCTATTGAAAAATCAACATGCGCTCCCTGCCCAATCTGCATTAGCATATCCTTGCAATCTCATGTCTACACCGGAGGCATATCTCAGGCCATATCTAACTGTGCCTCGTAGATATCTCAGCACATGCTTCACTGCTATCTAGTGAGTCTATCTCGACTGACTCATAAACTGACTGAGTACATTCACGACATAGCATATATTAGGTCTGTTGTTAACCAGATACATCAATGATCCAATCAGTGTCCTGTAAAGATGTGGATCAATCTTGCCTGAATCAGTAGAAGCCTCGTCATTTTCTTTAGATCCATCACCATCGATGTAGGCATGGACTTGCAGTCCATCATCCCAAATTTCTTCAATATTTTCACTATATATTTTCCTTGACTCAGGAAAATCTCATCAGTCCTCTGCCATTATTCTAGTCCCAAGAAGTAGTGCATCATACCAAGATCCTTCATCTCGAATTCAGAAGCCAATGCACGCTTGAATTCAACAATAAGGCTTTTTGAACCAGTGAGGAATAAGTCATCAACATACAGGACCAAAATCAGGCACTCGTCACCAACAATATGGTAGTATCGGTTTGGATCAACAACACTCTTGCTGAAGCCCAAACTCATAAAGTATCCATCAATCTCTCATGCCATGCTCGAGGTGCCTGTTTTAGTCCATACAGGGCTTTCTTCAACCTACACACATGAGACTCCTTATGTATCACGAATCCATCTGGCTACTCAATGTAAACCTCTTCCTCAATCTCACCATTGAGAAAGGATGTCTTTACATCCATCTGATGTAGTTTCCAACCCATGGATACAGCAAGGGCAATAATCGTATGGATGGAAGTGTATCGGGCAATAAGAGAAAAAGTCTCATAATCAATTCCCTCCACCTGAGAGAATCCTCTAGCCACAGATCTTGATTTGTACTTATCGACACTTCCGTCAGCTGCATGTTTGATCTTATAGATCCATCTAGAAGTTACTACAGACTTCCCTTCTGGTCTCGAAACAATATCCCACATATCATTATTCATGATGGACTGATACTCTTCGATCATGGCATCTTGTCAAACCTGTTGACCTGGTGCTTCTCCATGACAAAAAGGCTCAGTATCAATGATGTGGCTCATAGCTGAAACATAGTTCGAAAATCTCCATGGTCTCTTGCTCTCTCGGAATGTACCACGAGGAGTTGCACGTCCCTCTGCCTCCTGGAGAGTTTGTCAGGTCGAGGCATGCCTCTTATGGCCTACTACAATGTCTTTGGGAACATCAACTGGAGCTACAGGATTAACTGGATCAATAACTGTCTCCCTTTGAACTGCTGGAGGGGGCCAAGAACCCCAGTAATACACTGGGGGCCCTCACTAGGATCTTTTGCCATGGCTCAAACTACTTGGTCCCAGACCAAGAACCCCAGGAGTGCACTGAGGGCCCTAGATCTCAACTACAGTCTTATGCCATCCTCCCGGAGAATGGCTCTTGCAGCTGCCCTAATTTCAACACTCCCTCTCAGCAAGAGAGGCATTCTCAGCAACACCAAGCTTGTCTCGAAAGTACACAAAATTTTTCAAGGACAGAGGCTTGGTCAAAATATCTGTGGTTTGTTCCGCTGTCGGAACATACTAAATACTGAGAATGTTCTTCTGCACCATGTCCTGAACATAGTGATATCTCATCTCATTGTGTTTCGATCTATCATGAAACATCGGATTCTCGGAGAGCTTTATACACCTCTGGTTGTCATAATGGATTACTGTGGGTTCCAATGCAGCACTAAACAAATCTGAGAGTAGCTTTCTGAGCCACACTATTTCTCTACTAACAACACTTGTAGCAATGTATTTTGCCTCTGCAGTGCTCTGGTCTATGGAGCCCTGTTTCTTGCTGGACCAGGAGATCAATGTTGAACCCAGACTGAAATAATATCCGAAAGTACTCTTCCGGTCCACTGTACTGCCCATCCAATCTGAATCTGTAAAACCATGAAGCATTACCCCTCCACTGGAAGTATATCTGAGCCCATAGGCTATAGGTCCCCTGACATATTTGAGAACATGCTTAACAACAACCATATGAATATGTTTCAGTTCACACATGAATTGGCCGAGGGCATTCACTGCATAACAAATGTTTGGTCTTGTATGAATTAGATACATCAAGGACCCAATGATCTGACAATATATGGTGGGGTCTTCTGGATTTGAACCTGTAGCTTGATCATGTAACTTCTTCAGGTTAGAAATCATAGGTGTGGACATGGACTTACAGTCCAACATGCCAAATCTATGAAGCACATCAACTGCATACTTGCTTTGTGAGAGAAAGATCTCACCTGGTTTCTGCCACACCTCTAAGCCAAGAAAGTAATGCATAAAACCCAAGTCTTTCATTTCAAATTTTGCTGATAACTCCCTCTTAGTCTGAGCTATAAGAGGTTCCTCTCTGGTAAGGAACAAATCATCCACATATAAAACCAAGATAACAGGATTGATTTGCACAATCTTTATATAAATATTAGGATCTACTATGCTCTTGGAGAATCCAAGACTCTGTGGAAAACTGCCAATTCTTCCATACCAAACTCTCGGAGCTTGTTTCAATCCATACAAGGCTTTCTTAAGCTTGCAGACATGGGATTCTTTCCCATGTATCATGAAACCCTCAGGCTACTCGATATAAACCTCTTGCTCAACTTCACCGTTAAGAAATGCATTCTTAACATCCATCTAGTGAAGTTTCCAATCAAAAATTGAAGCAAGAGAGATAATGATTCTAATGGAAGTATACCTAGCAACAGGAGCAAAGATCTCGTCATAGTCAGTTCCTTCTTTCTGAGAGAAGCCACGAGTCACAAATCTAGCTTTGAATTTTTCAACACTGCCATCTGTTGCATGCTTTATTTTCTAAAGCCATTTAGAGGTTACCACTGATTTTCCATGAGGTCTTGGGCCCACTTCCCATACATCATTCTTTAATATTGACTCGTACTCTTCTATCATGGCATCCTTCCACACTTTATGTTTGGAGGCTTCTTCAAAGGTGGAAGATTTTGAGTCAATCACAATATTCAACTGCGTTATTAGGTTGGAGTACTTATCTGGTTTCTTGCTTTTACTGAAGGTACCTTTAGGTGCTGCATGCTTTTTTGCTTCCTTTAGAATTTCCTGGCACCAGGTGACTTTCTTTTAACAGGAGGTTTCTCTAAGGGAAACTCAACAGAATCCCTTAAGGGATCCATAGAAGGCTCTATGGTCTACTCCCTCTACTCATCTGGAAGTGGTGTATCTGAAGGTTCCGGAGATGGAGCTTCCTGCGCCTTTATATCACATGGAAGATCTTTGGAACAACGAAAGGTTGCTTCCTCATGAAAGTCACGTCTCTGCTGACCTCAATGAACTTTTTCCCCGGTACATAAATTCTGTATGCTTTTGAGGTTTCACTGTATCCCACAAAAGTTCCTTTCTTTCCGGAGGGCTATAACTTAGTCCTCTTTTCTTTTGGTATATGAATGTAGACTGGACTGCCAAAGATTCTCAAATGATCAACTGAAGGCTTCTTACCGGTGAAGACTTCTTCTGGAGTTTTCTCTTCTAGGGCTTTATGAGGGCACTTGTTCTGAATATAGACTGCAGTGTTTGCAGCTTCGGCCCAAAGAGATAAATGTAGATTCTGATCATACATCATGGCTCTGGCTACTTCATAGATCGCTCTATTCTTCCTTTCTGCAACCCCATTCTGCTGGGGATTATAAGGCACAGTCAGCCCCCCTCTTAATTCTTGAAGCCCGACAAAGATCATTGTACTTGTGGGAGTCAAATTCTTTTCCATTGTTTGTTTTGAAAACACGGATGTGTCTACCTATCTGATTCTCAACAAGATTCTTAAAATCCTGAAATTTGCTGAAAGATTCATCTTTAGTCCTCAAAAAGTAAATCCAAGTTTTACGAGAACAATCATCAATAAAAATGATATAATAAAGACAACCATTCATAGACGGAGTAGTCATAGGTCCACAAAGATCAGAATAAGATCTAAAATGCCATTAGTTTTTCTATTACTGTGAGGGTAAGCTTTCTTTGTATTCTTACCGAGAGCACAACCTCTACAAACACTATCATGCTCAAATGAAAAAACTGGCATACTTGTTACCATCTTTTGCAAACCTGGGAGTGCGTTGTAGTTAAGATGTCCAAGCCTTATGTGCCATAGCTCGCAAGGGTTTATCATCTTGTGAGCTAATGCTTAAACAACTTGACCAATGATTTTGTAAAGTCCACTCTCTTGAGTTCCGATAGTCATGGCTGAGCTCAAACTCCCATTTGAGGGCCACATGAGAGCCTTCCCTTTGGAGAAAGCTACTGAGTACCCTTTTCTTTCTAACACTGCAACTGAGATGAGATTTTTCTTTAAACCAGGAACATAAAGAATTTCATCGATATGAAATACATTACATTTCTGAAGATGAAAGGATGTTGATCCAAACTCTTTGATGTCATAGGTGCTATCATCACCCAATTCTATCTTCACATTGAACTTCTTATCTCGATAGTTTACAAGATTCTATTTGAAGCCTGTCATGTGTTTGGAGGTCTTGTTGTCCACTAACCAAATATCCTCCGACTTGGTTGTAGTGCCAGAGAGGGATGCGATAAGATAGCATTCTCGACGTTGTTCTTGTTCTTTAGTGGTTTCTCTGGTTTTTCTTCTTTGAGGTTCTTCTTCCTCAGTTGCAACTGAAGCATGAAACTTGCCTCTCTGCTTTTGTTGTGAAGGAGGGTTCTTGCAGTCTTTTGCATAATGACCCAGCCTTTTACAATTAAAGCATCCTATTTTAGATAAATGAGAGTGAAAGTAAGATTGCTTACCTTGGGGTTTCTTACCTTTGCCTTTGTGTTGAGGAAACTTCTTCCATCTCTTGGCTTTGACTGAAAGAGCATGGTCTCTTACTGTTGATGGCTCATTTCTTCTTTTGAGTCTACCTTATTCTTCCAAGCAATTATGCCATAATGTCTCAAAGTTGGGTTAAATTTCTCTTCCGTTCATCAAAGAGAGAAAAGTCTCCCATGAGTTAGGGAGGCCATCAACTGCAGTTTGTACAAAGGTCATCATCATCCATTGCAATTCCAATTGTTGTAAGTTGATCTCTGGTTTGAGCAATCTTGGAAAAGAAGGCAGAGATAGGTTCATCATTTCCCATCTTTAATGTACGTAGTTGTTTCTTCAATATCCTCTTCTAAGTTGGAGCCTTCTTTTCATAAAGATTTGCTAGGGCATCAAAGCATTCTTTGGTTGTCCTTAGATGACCAATGAGAGGCATCATGTTGTCCTTAACTGAATCAAAGATGATTCTTTTAGCGTTGGCCTGCCGCTTCTTATATGTTGCCCTGCCTGTATTTGAAGTAGGTTCTTCTATCACCTTGGTAAGCAACTCATCCAAGTCACCCTCTTCTAGTATGTTAAACACCCTAGCTTTCCAAGCATTGAAGTTGGAGGCCCCTTCAAGTCTATCTTCTGCTTTGACTGAAGATGATGCCATGCTTAATTAAAGATAAAAAGCCTTACTGTTGATCTCCAAAACAAATCCTAAAACAAGGATCTACGCAGGCTCAAAAGTCTACCACTATTGAGCTCTTTTCACGCCCTAAGCTCTGATACCATGTTAGATTTTTAGAGAAAATAAAACAGAGATATCTTTTCAAAATTAAACTCTACAGTACATGCAGATCAATAATTTAAAACAAAATCTGAAGTAGATGCTAAAATCTGAACATGCCAAAAAGATTCTTAATAGAAGAGAAATTTTTTGTATATAAACTAAGTGCAGATTTCAAGCTAAAACAAATTATGTACTTACCTTTAGTAAAGCAAATAAAGATGTACCTTATGTATGGATGTTGTCCTCATTAATATGCTCAGAATTTTCTGTTTAAAGGTCATGGATCAAAACCCCAAGGGTTTGATCTCAACCATGATCTTAAGTGGACTGTTTGCCAAGGAGGGCTCAAAGATAATCAACAACCCAACACAAAACTGTCCAATCTGAACTGTAGTGCTACAGGAACATAGGGCTTGTCAAACCCTCATAGTTGAAACTGAAAGAAGTAACAGGCAGCAAGCATGATAAGACACCAGCAAAGAAAGGAGGAGGAGCCAGGGGTGCCACGGAAGCAGCAACAACCTCAAACCAGCCAACGACAGCAAGGAGAGGACACAAGGGAAGGCCACAGCCCCCAGAGGAAGGTCCACGACAACCTCGACAACAAAGGGAAAGGTTCGCTCAACTTAGAACAACAAAAGGAAGATCCACGACACCCTTAACCAGCAAGCACAGCACAAAAGAAGCTCCCAGCCAACAAGTTAATAAAATCCAAGGAGGTCGTACCTCAGAACCGCAAGAGAGAGTCCACCAAAGAGACCTTACCAAAACAAGGAGACCTAACTGAGATAGCCGTAGCAAGAATCAAATGAAAGAGGAGTGAAATATGTGTGTAAATGAGAGAGGGGTAGGTCCTCTTTTATAGTTTAGGGAGAGGGGTGAGGTTAGGTTTTAATGATTAAAACAAACGATAAATGACATTTTCATTAATAAAAATATTAATTAAAAAGTCAAATAACTCAAAGTAACTTATAAAAACCCAACACCATATCAAACAAGAAGGGAAACAAAATCAAGCAAGGGGGGGACTTCAAGACAAGGTCAAGGAGGTCGTCTTCAATGGAAAACATGTCCACATAAGTCTCACGATAGCTTATAAACTTTTATCATCACTGCATAAGAGGAAACATCAATGATGTGGTCATGTCCATCTTCGTGGTTGCCCCTAGGTCTCATGGACCATCCCAGGAGAGAGGAAGAGGATCACACATCATCACATCTTGGTACACAACCAAGAGCTATTTGGTCCAAGACCAGGGTACCCCAGAACACATCTAGGCCCTAGAACATATCTAGGGTCTTTCATCCACCAAGCTACAAGACCAAGGATCAACCCAAGCGTTGAAGAAAGGATTCCCTAGAACACATCCAGGGGCCCTAGAACACATCTAGGGACTTACATCATCAACCAACAAGAAACACATCCAAGGACCAATCCAAGCACCGAGCAAGGATTCCCTGGAACACATCTGGGGGCCCTAGAACACATCTAGGGACTTACTGCTTGGTCCCAGACCAAGAAACCACAGTAATACATTGGGGGCCCTCACTAGGGGCTTTTGCCATGGCCCAAACTACTTGGTCCCAAACCAAGAACCCTAGGAGTGCACTAGGGGTCCTAGATCTCAGCTAGTGTCTTATGCCATCCTCCCGGAGAATGACTCTTGTAGGCGCACTAATTTCAACATAGTTGATCTTTGATCTCTGAAATCTTCATGAAGAGGGTAGCAATGGTGTCAGCTTTTGTCATCTTGATATGTTGAAGGTGATTCTTCAATGTAAGAGCTTTGATTGTTTTGTTGCTCTCCAACATATTCTTCAGTGCATCATACATTTCATAAGCTGTCTTCAAGTTAGAAATACGAGGTAGGAGATGATCTCTTACTGAATAGATGATTGTCTTCCTTGCTTTTACATCATCTGCCTTCCAATCAACTTT
This sequence comes from Picea mariana, assembly GCA_032191745.1. Classification (NCBI taxonomy): domain Eukaryota; kingdom Viridiplantae; phylum Streptophyta; class Pinopsida; order Pinales; family Pinaceae; genus Picea; species Picea mariana. The sequence goes on from JASDQU010301518.1 coordinate 12,527, forward strand.
CTATTCATCGGTTATTGTGTCTGGTAGAGTCTGTTGTCGTCCTTATACACACTTGCAAACGTGAGCTAAGTCCAACTCACTTAGTGTGTCCTTGGAGACACAATGCCTAGGTTCAAAGCCCACTGTCACCTCGACTTGAACCTCTTCCGTCTAGGCTTACTCCTAGGGAAGCCAAGGGGGGTAGACCCTAGTTACTAGATGAAGTTAAAAGTTATTTTCTAGGAGTTGATTTTAATTAGTTAAAGGTTTGGGGGGTATCTAGCATATATGCAAAGCAACAATGCAATTTGCAACAATTCAAATGCAAAAGCAAGCCTTTTTCCTAAGACAACTAAGACTAGTGCCTAAGGTTGGGCAAGGGGTCAACTAAAGTTTAAGGGGTTTAGATTACATAAGATTACAAAGATTACAACAAGATTGGATACAAATAAAATAACTAGATACAAAGGTACAATAAGAATATCTAAGAGTTACACTAAAGTTACACTAAACATAAGATAATAGATACAAAGATACCAAGATACAATACTACCTCAACTACTTCATTGTGCAGGAAATGGAGATATTCAAAAGGAAAGCATGTATCAACCCATCAAGCCTAGCATGCTCAACAATAGAGTGTCTCCAATGGATGCACAACTCTATTGTGACTGTTTTCAATGGAAAACAAGATTACACAATGCCCAACAAGGAAGCGCCTCCAAAGGATGCACAACTTCTTTGAGGACCAAACCCAAAATATTAACTGAAAATGAAATGCTTGAGAAGAAACCTCCAAAGGAAAAAAGGTGCAACTTAAGAACCACTTAGTTATCAATCCACAACAATAAAATAACTTGCATGAAAAGTAAACATGAATTGAGAGCTTGCAAGATTTAAATGTAAACCATACAATGTAAATGCCAAGTTGATGCCCCAATGGTTAAAGTGGATTAAGGATGTGTTAAAATTTATTAAGTGAAGGTTGGTTCCTAACTAAGTGTCAACCCCAATACTCTGTAATGTCCCCATTTTGGGACATTATAACATTACAACATTTCAGAGTGTTATGCCTACCCAAGTAGCCAGATAGGGGTGACAGAGAGTTCAGAAGATATTGAGGGGTTTATTTGGGCCCGACTTGCATCGATCATCATCAGGATCCATTCCGCACAACTGGGCTTTGGTTTCGTTGCATTCCGACGATTTTCGTAATTTTGAGTTATTATGGGTCATATCTTAATTAAATTCACTAAGAAGGTCATAATGGGCATATTACTTGGAGAAACCTCTTAGTGTAATAACTCATCGGAATCAGGAGGAAGAGCACTACAGGATAAGATGATGAGAAGTGACTTTCAGTGGCCGGAGAAGCCATTAGGATGGATAAATCACTTTTTAGAGGTAAAATGGTTAATTAAT